>JAKTRY010000264.1:0-31074 GCA_030579935.1 Ambrosiozyma cicatricosa | reverse complement strand
ATCACAGATAGAATTTGGAGATTGATTCAGCAAGGTACCACCCACAGATTGAACTCTAAACATGCCCCATTACAAATCTCACAAGAAAAGCTCATGAGCACGATTATGCCACCCCAGTACTACATCAAGATAAACATTTATTTGGATATATTATTACAAATAAATAATCATCATTTTTTGTCGTCACCGAAGTTCCACATTAACATTCCATCTAATGTGACAGCAACGCAACTGAAGAAAGTGGTTCATTTCTACCAATATCCGATAACAATTAAATGAGTTATTGAAGGGATGTCATCGAATTCGATGAATTTCCCGATTTTTTATACACAATACTATCATATATATAGATAACTGAGTCTTATCTGAAAGTTTAATCGAATTCGAGAAGACTTTCCTGCTTTTATTCCCTAATATAAATGAAATTTCTTATATAGGTAAAAAAAAAGCCATTTTAAATTAATTTATTCGATTTTTTTTGTGATTTTAAGTGGACACATAAATGCTAACAATATAATAAAATACAAGCTAGCTATATATAAGATTTAATTATGGAACGAAATTATAAGGGTACTGATTTTCTGAACACAAGTATTTACGCGTATATATAAGCTTCGTGAGATCGCGGTCACATTTCTGATTTTCTTTCGATTCGAAACATATATATAGTGAGGTTTAACGGTTACCGTATATAGAAGCTAAATATCTTTATAATTATGATCTATCACATAACCACAAATATATGGGTAACATTTTTCAATTGTGTATATATAGTGATGAAGAAATTAAGATATATACCCAGAATTCTAGATTCAACACGTACGCCCACACAGCAGTTCGGGGACCGACCGGCACTTCCATTATCAGTTCATCGATTTGCATCCGAAGTCATATAAATCAAAGCATATTGGGAGCATAGATCACGATTAAAACTGTTACCCAAATAGGGTAAATCAGAATTATGGACTCACGCCTCGTTTATACCGAGTTTGTATACTAAAGCAGCTCACAGCAGCCGACATATATAGAATTTGGCATGTGGGCCATATTTGTTGTAAGCTGACTGAGTACTGATTTCTACATAGGGTATCGTTATATATTTCAACGTGACCCCATATTGTTCGATTACAAATCAACTACGTCTATGGATATAACTAAATTGTAAATGGTGGAAGTTGTTTGCATGGTTTCTAATTAAAGGTAGAGGTTCTGAAGACTATATATGGAGTGGAGAGCGTATAGCTGTGAAAAAAATATTGACCAACGTTCGAGATGAAATTGTGACTTGCCAAATTCCAGCTAAGGCTTGATTTGATCCAGCCGGTGGTGGAATGTTAGAACTAGAGCATAGTTCAGAAACTAAACGTCGCCCAAAACTACGTACTGCAATTATATATGGCTAGGCCGGCTACACAGCTCACTGAAGTCTGAAATTGAAACAATCAAGAGTTTTTACTTTTTTCTTTGATTTTGAAATTTTCCATGGGCGTACGGATCAAAATTCGAGAATTCAAGCTATTAACTCAGCTACAATTTAAGTTAGGTTTTCACTGATCGATCAGGATTCATATAAGGTTAGCTCTAAGAGTATAGATAAGACGTACTTAACCAAGGGTTTGTGAAACTGTTGAACAATGTTGTATTGTAAGGGCTATGTCTATGTAGTACCATAAACAAATACGTACGTACGTTATAGTTTGAATTAGCTTGATCCTTTTAGTCTGACTTTGAAAACTTCTGTAAACGGCAAAAACGCAGGGATCTCGAGCAGTAAAGTCACGTGGCAACTTACAGGTTTTCCTGACACGTATACACTGTCAGTACGATATTTTCTGAGGGACATGGCAAATTATTTCGAAACGGGGAATGATAACAATCAGGAAACAGAAAACAACAAAGAGTTGTGCAAACTGTCATATAACTTAACATCCACTTGATATTATATCATGATTAGCTGTCAATTCCTGATATCCAAGAAAACAATCAATCCGATGCTCATCAATGAATTCAGTGTTTGACTGCTCGCTTCAACTGAAATCTCCTATTTCTTTGTTCTATTGACATCATCAAGTAGACAATGGCAGTGATCCCTTTCATCAATCCCTTATTATCTTTAGGACCATATGTCCACAAAAACGTCAATTAAAAAATTTCACGAAATAAGGTGGAAATTTAACTCGAATGATCACATACTCAAGTTAATATGTGAATTATGGCCCATTTCACCCCTGTCAGACTGTGATTTGGTCATCATATTATATCTAACCATGGGGCCTCCTCATAGAGATGAACACACTTATTCTATACGCATGCTAATGAATGGTATACGAAAGAAGACACCATAACTAATTATACATCTTAACATATACTGATCGATCATATCATGACCCTGTTAAAAAGCCAACAACATCTTCACAGACATGTACTCGCCACTTGCCCAACTCTGTTTGAATCAACTTTTTGGCTTAAAACTGTTGCGAAAGTTTTTTTAGTGGACGAACCTGAAGGCTATTATGGGGATGTGTCCCACGCCGGACATAACAATGTCTATCCACGTTCTGGAACTGTTGCGAAGGTTTATAACGTGAACTCTATATGCAGGTTATATCGGATGGGCTGATGAGGTGAATGCTGGGATACGTGCTTCGGTAATTTGTGCTTTGAGCTGAAAGTTTTGAATCAAGAAGATGACAATCAAGTTAGCTATTGGCCGAACTTTGATTGTTGAAGCAATATTGATTAATCACTCAAGGAAAACTAATACGTGCATATCTCAATGCATCAACGCACGTTAAACATACGTTGAACATCCTGATAGACATACGGATATGCACATACATGCAGCTGCTCCTGAATAGGTGTTAACGTTACCATGCATACACGTTTTGTGGCGGCGTCACTTCGAGCGAATTACTCTTCAAGGCATCGTGAATGTTGAAATCTTATCTTTGCATGAGGAGACCGAATAGAAGTTAATGCCCATGCCAGGCCATACAGTGGATTCTGATTTTGTTTCTCCTTCTATAAGAGGGTTGTCATGTCCTGATTTTCTCATTCCAGTGTTTTTTCAAATCCTGTCAGCATTTACACAAACTTACTGCCGTTTTGCTTCTTTTCAATCTACATTTATCCAACTGATATACCATTGATTGGTCATCTTATTTTATCCATCGTTTCTCCACAATGAACTCAGCTTGGTCTCCACTACCAACCTTCTTGGTTGGCCGTGTTATCAAGCCATTTACTCCTCACAACATCCCAGAGATTCAAAAGAAGAAACAATTGGCTTCAAACTTCAGAAACATATATCCTGGTGACTTGATTTATCTCTTTGAAGTCAATGAACAAAACAACGCAAGAAAGTGGGCTAGAGGTTATCTTGTCTCACAACCAAACCCATCTGACTTCTCATCTGCCACCGTTAACTTGGACACTTTACCAGAGTCTCGTGTGGCCGTTTCCATCGTTCCGATGTCCCACATTGATGTTTTGAAAGAGATGGAGATTAGTACTTCAGAGATCGATGAATTGCAAAACAACAACAACATTATTATGGATGACGATTTCATGTTTGGTCCAAATGGTTCCGATACCATGTCTGATCAATACAGTCTCACTTCCAATTTCAGTTCCCAATCTAAGAAAGCCAAGAGACCAGCTTTGCCAAACAATTACAATGCCATGACCATCAATTCATTATTGGAAGAGATCGAATACGCTTTGAAAGCACTCACAGTTCATATTTTTGCTCTGTATACCAAGGGTGAAGTGTCACATTTCAAGAAATTGATTGAGGTTTTCCAAGAGTTAGAAGCAACTAAGTTGAATTTCAAGTATGACTTGCTTTCCAGAGAAGAGATCAAAGTTGCTAAGAAGAAGACTGCCCATTTGTTAACTATGATATCCAAATTTGTTGCTGCTGTCAATCAAAACTTGACTATCAATTCCAAAACAAAGAGAGTTTACTCCAAGGATATCGCTGGTTACGAATGTATCTTGGCTAGACATGAAGATAGTGGTGAGCTGTATACTCCTTCCCATGAAAATTTTGCCAAAACTTTGATGAACCCAGCCAAGTTTGCTCAAAATCAACTGTTTTTTGCCTTGTCTCCAAA
This sequence comes from Ambrosiozyma cicatricosa, assembly GCA_030579935.1. Lineage (NCBI taxonomy): Eukaryota > Fungi > Ascomycota > Pichiomycetes > Pichiales > Pichiaceae > Ambrosiozyma > Ambrosiozyma cicatricosa. The sequence goes on along the minus strand of JAKTRY010000264.1, from coordinate 26,959 downwards.
TTTCCCAGTGATCAGCTCAGGTATTCAAATGACTCCACCCAGAAACAATCAATTCGAACAAACATTCCCTTCCCATATCTTGGCAGACTTCAAAACTGTCATTGGAAAGTCAGTCAAGGTTCCTCAAGGTTATGCTGGTATGACTGCTTTCATGTACTTGAGAAATTCAAAGAAAAGACTTACTGAAGCATTCTCAATTCAAATAGATTCAGACCATGACTTGTTGCTTGATAATTTGTCCGCTGCTTTATTCAAGAACGTCCCAGCCAATGAAATTGACACAGGTAGAATCTACTTGGTTGCTCTTTTGACCGAAACCATCAACTTGGATCAGGTTCCTAACATACATGCCGTTGGAGGATCAAGAATTGGTGTTCCAAACTTGCATACTATCAGAAAAGGTGTCTGTGCTGGTGCCGTTGATATCTCTCGTGTTTTTTCCAGAAGAAAGGGCCATTTGAAGAGTGGTCAAGCTCATGAATTTGTTATGCAATTGTATGCTTCCTATATGACCGATGAAGCCGAACCGATCACAATGTATCCTGGTATGAACCCACTGTTGGCTATGTCCATGGCTATGAATAACAAAGGTTGGGGTGAGTTGGTTGACCGTATTATTTCTGGTTCAAACAAAGGTATTGCTAAGAATCCAAGAGCTGAAAAGTTGATTATCCAAGTTAAAGAACTTCAAAACAATTCATTCACCGGGAACGAATTAAAACACAATGGTATCGATATGATTAAGACTATGGTTTACAATCCTATTGAATCAGATTACGATCGTATCTATTTGAGAGCTATTAGAACCGTGGATTTGGTCGATGTTAAGAAAAACAAGTATGATGGTCATGATTCTTTTGTTACTATTGATTTGAGATCTTCATCTAAGACTTTGAAATTTGGTAAAGGTGCTAACTTACCTGCTGGTTCCAGTTGGCAATTCACTTCCACTTCGTCCGATGAGGATATCGGTGAGTTTATTCAAATTACTGGATTGGATGCTGTTCCTAGCAATGAAAATGACTTCCTGTATTTTGATGTTTACGTTGATGGTGGCTTCATTGGTGAAGGTAGATATCCATTGAGAGTTTACAACCAGATTTCAGATACTGGATTGTACACTAAGAAAGTTAAGCAAGTCGAAATTTATTCTAATAGTTCAAATACCCCAGTTGGTTGTGTTGAAATCGATTTGGAGTATGTTGGTAAACACTACAATGTGGATACTTTTGTTGAGATGATTTTGAACTGGAGAAATGTATTCGAAAAGAATATTACCAATACCGATAAGAACTTAATTGCCGCTTTGACTAAGGTTAGAAGATCAGGAATCACAACCATTATCAAGTCTTTCTCTGAGTTGATGCGATCATTGTTGGAAATTTACCATTTTGCTGCAACCAAACATCAAATCTTGTCTGTCTATGGATCCACCAAGGAAACAAAATTTTTAGACATCTCTAATGCCGCATTTGATAGTATTGTTCATATCTTGGATATTGCCATTGCAAGACAAGATTCATACACCCATCTCTTTAATGAATTGTTGAATAAGTCCTTACCTGATATTGGTGACTTTTTGGTTACCGACTTGATTCATATTTTCGGCAATTATGAAACCGAATGGAATGCTACTGGAAGAGCTGTCTGTCGTGTTTCTGTTTTAGTTTTAAGTATTGCCATCAATTCTTTCAGTGACGGCAAAACATTTTATACTTCAATTATGTCATTTGGTGGAACTGTTTCTCAGTTTTTAAGTTGTGATAAAGACACTTTCTTCTCTGATCAATTGGAGCTCATTCAGAATTTGGAGTTGATATTGGAAGCTTTGCATGCTGTTCTTGATGATTACGAGTGTACTAAGTTGATTGCAAGTTGGTCAAACTCCATTGGTTTGAGAGGTTTAGGTGTGTTGTCTGAATTGTCTACAAATGCATTGACTAATAAGAAGAAATCAAAAGAACATAGAATCATTGTTAGTAAACTGTTGTTTTTGAATAGATGCATGTGCGGATTCTTGGTTGGAACCCCTACTTTAGCTGCTCGTGAGTTGTTGTTCAGTACATGTGTTGCTCAAGCCATGCAAGTTCTACTTTACAAAACAATTGATTTGGATGCTTCTAGATTATCTTTAAGTGTGATCATGTCTGCTATCAATGCTATCTTTGGTGAAGAAAAGAAAGTTCCAGATGATTACACCGAACTATATGTTCCTTTCATTAAGTTGATGTCTGTGATCTGTGATGCTTTCAACAGATACTTCAAGTATTGCCAAGAAAAGAAATTATTTTCTCCTAAGAGATCTTTCACTCAACTTTTCCCTCCAGCTTATCCTTTCCCTGAATTCACTGTTGATTCCACTGTTCAAGATGAATCCGTTGTTGAAGTTTTGGTTGAGATGTCTGTCATTGTTGCCACTCTTTCCAAAATGCATCATGAAGTTGATAATCCTATTGTTGTGCATTACATTGATGTGATCCATTATACTGGAGACCTTTCTGCTCTAGATCCATTTGTTGGTTTGGAAGCTCAGAAAATTTACTACATGGATACTTTATCCTCGGAGAACCAATTGAGAGAAGAGAAACATTTGTCTGTCATCACCTTGGCTGCTATGAGAAAAATGTGCCATCCAACATATTTCCCAGGTGCTAAGTGGATCACTTTGAAAGCTTTCTGTAATGAAGCATATGTATCGTTTTTGGCACTTTGTAAGAATATCATTTATGTTCCCCCACCTGAAGAACCTGAAGCTTTTGATTCCAATTTTTGGACTAATTACATTTACATCACTTTCAAATGCTCAACTTCAAAGCCTTCTTCCATTGAACATCTTAGTGCCATTCCTCAAAAGGCTTGTTTCAATATTACCAATGATGCGAGAACTGTTGTTTCTGAAGCTATGTATTTCAGTTGGAACCGTTTAGGTTGGGATGCTAGCGAAGAACAGAAACAAAGATTCGGTTTAGTTAAATTTGGTGGTTATCAAAGAAAGTTGTATGCTGAATCAGAAGATGACTTTAGAATCGTTTATGAGATTTTGTTGTGTTGTATGCAAAGAAATACTGAATGCCTTAAATGGGGAACTAGAATGTATTGGTCTATCGTTGCTTCTGAGTGGTGCACCAAACAAAATTTGTATGATATCGAGAGAGCCTCCATCAGTGGTTTGTATAAAATTTTCTTGAACAATGAGAGATACTCACCTGACTTGTCTGAAATTAAGAACTTTGTTGTTACTCTTAAGTCACATATAACTTTGGATGTTGAAGATGAAGCTTATCAACCTGTCATGCAATTTGTTGATACTTTGTTTGAATTTTTAACCACTGCCACTGAGTTGAAATCTATTCCAAATGGTGAAGAATTTGATGACGATAGAACGTTCCACAAGATCAAGGTTTCTAGTTATTTGATGAATGTTGATAAACCTGAGTTGTTGCAGTCTTTCATTAATTCCATGTACGAAGGTAACTTGGCAAAAAACAATCCTGTTCAAGCTGCTTTGTCTTTGGAGTTGTTGGCTAACACTTATGACTGGGATAATTCTGCTTATTTGCCTGCTTGTGATGCTCCTAAGTTTCCAGCTCAATCAGAGTTCAAGAGAAAGGAAGCACTATATAGACTGATGGCTTCAAATTTCGTCAAAGGTGGTAAAGTTGAACAAGCCGTCGACTGCTATTCTGAGTTACTTGATGCTTACAAAAAGTATAACTTTGATTTGAGTGGTTTGAGTTTTTGTCATGGAGAGTTGTGTAAGTCATATGCTGCATTGGAGACTGTGGGAAGAATGGATTCGTCATATTTCAAGGTTTCTTTTATTGGCTTTGGTTTTCCAACTTCATTAAGAGGTAAGGAGTATATTTATGAAGGTTTGCCATTTGAACACATCACTTCCATAAATCATAGACTGTCAAGACTTTATCCTGGTTCCAGAATTGTTTCCAACGAAGATGAAGCTAGAAAGATGAAGGCTGATCCACCATTCGGTAAGTTTATTTACACCAAGACTGTCACTCCTGCCAAGTCTGCTATGAATGATAAGTTGTCATTCATGACCAAACAGTATATTGATAACAAGAATTTGAATACATTTGTCTCAACAAGAAGAATTCCAGGATCAACTAATGTTGCCAACTTGTGGACCGAAGAAATGACGTATGAAACTTTGTTGACTTTCCCAACTTTGATGAATAGATCTGAGATCACCAACTCTACTATTTTGAAATTATCACCTATCAAGAATGCTATCAAGTCGCTAATGGAGAAGAATTCTGAACTTCATGGTTTGGAGTTCTGGATCCAACGTAGTTTGAAGGATGGTATTGATCCAAAGACTATTGCTGGTACTTCTGTGTTCAACAACTTATCAAGAATTTTGGCTGGTACCGTTGATTCTCCTGTGAATGGTGGTGTTGGTCAATATAGAACTTTCTTTACTGCTAAATCCACTGATCCAGAATTTATAACAGATGTTGGCTTCTTGAAAACTAGTTTCAACAACTTGATCATTCTATTAAATAGGCTCTTAAAACTTCACCAAGCTTTAATTCCAATAAATTTGATGCCACAACATGAAGTGATGTGTGAACTATTTGTTAAGAATTTCAGATCCGAAATTGAAGAGTTGAAGCTAGACGTTAAATCAAAGTTGAATTTGGAAGTGATGGTTGATGATCTGATCAAAGCTAACATTCACAGTCGTCGTTATCAACGTGGCCGTCGTGTTGTTGGTCATAGCACTCCTGGTACATCTAGTGTTCATGACTTTGAATCTAGTTATGGTGGTTCTTCATTGGGTGTTGGTAGAGAAGATGATTCAATATCTATTAGCGGATCAATTGCTTCAGGTTCTGTTCATTCCAATGGTTCCATGTCAAGATTGTCAAGTGCACCTGGTTCCATTATCAGTGGTTCAGTTGCCGGTAGATCGTTCACATCTGGTAAGAGAACCGTTTTAAATTACAAATATTGAGTTTCCTTTGAAATCTTTGTGCTTTTTTCTTAATGTGTATTACGTATTTTTTCTTAATTTCAATTAGCTTAATATAATTTCTCATGAGTCATGACTCAAAATACCCCTGTCGTTTTTAAATTATATACGCTTACGAGAAATATTACGTGAGATGATTTTACAGTCACGTGATCACTGATTATATATGACTCTTCTTGGGACTCCAACTTGTTCATGATGGCATTTCAATAAACACATTAATTGACTTACTCACTTGAATTTATAAGCTTATATATAATTAAATAAATTTATGATAGTTATGTTTTCAACAACATATTGAGGTATATATACGTGTCAAAATTAAAAATTGGAAGCTTCTTTTGGACCTTATGGTATGGGAATCAAAAATAACGAACAGAAAAGATATGAAAAATAAATTGGAGTAAATGGTATGTAAAAAATTTGATGAGCTTCAAAGCTCAAAATATATAAAATTAAAATAGTTAGGCATATGGCAGTATCAATCTAGTTTCACAACGGACTGACATTCTTGCAAAGGAGTAACTGGACTCAAGATGCTATCTCTCATGAGACGAGACCATCTAGTTGTAGGTAAATCAAGCTGGATACTCTTTCTATAAAAAGAAGAGCTGTCTGAATTAGTGCTTGATCTTTTCGACGAGGCAGCTGCAGCAGGCATTATAATCTTTGGCAAAGTTGGTATAGGACGTGGTAATTGAGGCAAAACAGAATTTCTCTTGTGATTCAAAGTTGGTTCATCATCGTGGAATTCATGTTCTGCTGCCTCCTCTTTTTCTTTCTCTTCTTTGATAGTCACTGTGGAATTTTGTTTTGATTTCAACACAAGTGATGATGGTGTTCTTGGTGGAGGAGGTGCCCTTCTTTCAACGGTAATGGACTTTTTAGCTTGTGGTGCGGCAACTGATGTTGAAGTTGGTGTTCTAATTGGCAATTTGGAAGCTGGTGGTGGAGGTGGCTTTCTAACGATCGTCTTCAAATTATTCTTCAAGCCTCTCATTCCATCTTTCAAAAAACACAAGGAATTATTCAATTGCAATTGGGTATTATTATTATTAGAGACAAGCTGCTTACTTTTCTTGCTAACCATATATGTGGTTTTCCAATGAACTAAAAGCACCATCAATAGCGCAAAAGGCACAGCAATTTTCCAGAAATAACCTTCGCCTTGACTCTTAAGAATATTGAAATGACCAAATCCCATTCCGAAATAGGTAGTCCAGAACAACAGTGGAAGAAAGAATAAGTTTAGTGTTGATATATCAGTTATGGAATGATGGTTTTTGACAGATAACAAATTGGAACGTAAATTAACAAGATTATCAATTGATTGCAACATCTCATCAGCAGTACATTCCAAAGCTTTCACCTTGTTGTAAAGTTGTTTGGTCATAGATTTGGACTCAGAAGATTTATCGATGAAGGTGAAACCGGCCAACTCGTTGATAGTGAAACCAAGACGTGATATACATTTCTTGAGTCGTAGTAGTTCGTCTTTGAGAAGATGCAACTTCTTCATATCCTTTTCAGTACAAGTGGCAAATGATTGGGTCTTGTAACTGAGAATCAATTCATTGTAGACACGGATGGTATGATCAATCAATCTTGAACAGTGCTCAACAACAGATGTGAAAATAACAGATGGATCCATGTTTGTCTTCTTGTTAAAGTGTAAATGTTCAAGTGTGTCTAATCCAATATCAGTTTCAATAAATCCACCATTGTGTTCAGAGAATGTGATGGTGGTCATTGGATCAACTAAAACCATCCACACTGTTTCCTTAGATAGCTTGTATCCATTCTCAGCGACTAAACTGCCGTTTTTGATTGAGACCGAAGGGGAGTAGAGAAAGTCTCTAGATTTTTGCAATGAAGAAATCAAGAAGTTCAAATCAATGGGACTGCGATCTTCAAAAGTAAATGAGGTAATGGACTTATTTGTTGGTTCAGTTTCATCATCTTCTTGCGTGAAAAAAGTCATGATTCTGTTGACTAAATCTGCTTTACCTTGTTGAGTATCTTCAGCCAATTTGCGATCCTGAGTGCTGTAGACCAAGGTCATCTTTAAAAACACCTGATTTCCAAACTTGTAAATATTATAATCATCATCCCATGAGGTCAACATGCTCTTCACTCCTGATGGATGCAATTTGAACTGATCAACAATTGAATAAAATGCATCTGGATCGATACCATTGACATTAACCCATCTAAAATCAGACCAATAAGGTTTATTTGCCAAAGAACGTTTGAAGTTTTTAGATGAACTTTTGAAAGATTCAGCAAACGACTCTTCTGAACCAAGAGGTAAACGACGTGATGTATACTTAGGAAATTCTAAAAACTCAGACTCCGATTTCAATTGAGTATAGGCTGTTCTTGAGAAAATGTTTCTTCTGTCATATCTGAATCTATCCTTGGAGAAATCAGCCATGGTGACAGTACAACCAGGCATATTGTACTCTGGTGCACCAAAGACACTTGAAGTCCATTGTAAAACACGTCCAGGCGTCAAAGGACTGTCACCACCTTTTTTAACTTGTGTATTAGTTCTGCTGAGTTTGCCATCAGTCTCCTCACCACAACCTGATCCAAAGTATGGGAATCCAGAAGGCCATTGACAATCAAATTCCAATCCGCTTGAAAACTTTGAATCCCCAGAATCGAAGATCTTGGGTCTTGTATCAAACATTTTGTTTGAGCTCATGATGATAATTGAAAATTATATGTCTTGATGGCACTGAGAAAGCAAGATGTGTTGAAGTGTTTGTGAGATGGGTATATTTGAAAACAATTGGAAATAAACGAATGTGAGATCGGCTAGCTTGGTATCAATGAAGCTATCAAGCACAGTATAATGAGACACAGATAGATATCAATATGGTAGACAAGACGACCACAAGCAATAAGTCTAACGTAATATTAGCATTCTAACGTAACCTGGCAAAACCAACGTATTTATATCTTAAGCACCTACCTGAAGGTATCAGAGACTGATATTGGAATTTGAAAGGCAGCACACACGTACTTAGCAGGGGAGAATTCTTCTTTTAACGTGTACCACCATGCAACAATAAACATGATACATAGTGATTGGAGATTCGTGACTGATTCATATACTATAACAACTGGCCTAAATATAGGTGCTTATGGAAAAAAAGAAAGGGTCTCCCCTAACAAGCGGTATTGAGACAAGGAACAACTTGATAGAATTGACGGGTGAAGCTGAAACATCGAACGAGTGGTCTTATATAATTTGGTGCCTTGATTGATTGCTTGACCCATTTTGTTCTTTGATGAATTTTTTTTCAGGGGTGAAGCACAAAATTGTCCAATGAACGTTCGACGACAACAACGACTACCACCAGATGTTCTTCTATGTTCACAATCTATAGCTTTAAAAAATTTTGTGAGTCGTATATCATGATGAAAACGACGAGATAAATTAGGTTGTTTAGGACAGATTAGCAGGAAACCAAAACACAACACACGTACAGATGGTTTTCGAAATGATAATAGATCCTCTTTAGGCGACAAGCCTCGGAGTTGGGCAAGGCGGCGGATCCTCGACAAATTAAATCAGATGATAGAGAGTTACTTGGCCTGCACCTTCCACACAGCGCAGCGTGAGCTTGACTAACATATAAGCACAAGGCCATCTTGAAAAGTGGTGGTATATGCCCATGGGCCATGATCCACCACATTATAGTATAAACAAATAGGAAACTGTCCTCTTCTTGACAAATCAATTTCAGTTTGCACTATTCATTTGAAAGAACCACGTACACCACAAAAATGCCAAATTTGATCACCCCTCATAAATGGTTTTTTTGAAGAGGTGCATGCCATCGAATGAAAATTCTCAACTTCTATCTTTCCATGGGATATGATGTTTCTTCCATTGATAATTATTACTATACGAAATCCATCTGTGATATAAGACACGTCCAATTAAAATCACCTAAATTCGGCCAACTTTGCTCTTATATATATAGAGGTTCATGTGTCATGTGGACCGTGGGTATGGTGTTTCGTCATGTTGGGATGTTCTGTTTCCTCATTTATCACGTTTTTCTTTGTTGAAGTATATATACTCTTGAATGTCAGCCATAATTCCAATACTCTGCCATATATTCACGTCAAACTTGGAACAACAACATATGGATTCTTGCTGTTATCTATTATGAATGGTTGATTAGTGTACAGTGGAGATACTCGAAGATTACTATATCACTCATGATCACGAGAATTCAAGGCATCGACTTTGACCATGCTGGAACTACAGTATTGATCTATCACTTAGACAAACTTTTATTACTATCAGGTTCGGTTTATCGACATCTTACGAGACTACTCTACAAACACATCATATCCACTTGAGATGCTGACCTACCAGGTTTGATGGTCATTGTCAGACACATATGATTCACCAAGATGATAAATGAAGAGGCGGAACTGGTATGATGACAACTGAAGTATTTCTTGATCTCCTTTGAGGATAACAATTGATGTTTGGAAGAACAACAACCTGCACATCACCCTCATTTGTATACTCTTCAGTGTCAGAGAAAGATCGTGCTTAGAAGCACGAATAACAACGAGGTTTTCAAAATGAATTCTGCTCATTCACTAAGGACCATGATTTTTTACACATGTGTCCTGCTGTCACCTACAATTTGTCACCTGGGACATGTTTATTATGATGATACAAGCCAATCCTTTATTTACCACATACAGTTCCCCTAGCAGCATTTCAAAGCCCCACAGGAGAACTTTCCATGCCAATGTCATTGGGTGTTGACTGGTATATAAGTATCAATGTTTCCCTCCGTATTACTAGTTTTTACAGTTATCCACAAATTAAGAATTTCAAGCTTAAACTCACAGATTGATTAGTTAAGCAAAACAAGAACAGATATGGTGTGATGCAATTATCAATACAAGTTGGATTTGTTTACTTTTGAATGAGGTATATTGAGGAAAGCTGATGCTTAAATAATAGTTGATTAAGATGGCTAAAATTTACAACAAAGACAGCAAGCACACAATATATGCAGGGGAAACTTTACAACTGTTTTTTCTGTGAGGATAGTCCTAACAGTCTGTATTTCTGTTAGGGTATACGTTAAAGAATCAGGTTATACAATGAAGGTCTACCTATAAAAGTGCTGATACTCAGAATTCTAGGATGTTACATCTATTGCAACTTTGTTATAATTTGAACAATGAATGGAGAATAGTTGAAATTTTGAATTAAACTCTGGATTTTTTGATAATACGTTGGGTTGAAAGGTGAAACGGAATTATAACTCGTTACTCATATACAGACTTCAATTTGTGTTAAAAATTATTATTATTTATATTTCACTTCATATTAGCAACGTAAATATAAACATCCAATCAAAGCACTATAGCTACAAGATATAATCAAATGGTTTATGTGGGAGACCTTGAACAGAATTCGACATCTTGCTAGGTGTGAAGCATTAGCCGGGCAATTTTACGAAATTTCAGTTCCACAAATTGAGTTCACAGTTTCTCGGAATTGGCTTTTGCCGAAGCAATGTCTCGATGTAGCGAACTGGTGTTATATATACGCGGCTAGGTACATGTGCCACATGCTAATTGCGCCACTGAAATGTGGCGCACACACCTTATAAGAGTTTGTTCCTTGACAGTTCAAAGTTGACATTTCCGTATACGTTCGTACGTACCAGCCCAGGGGGCTTTTGACAATTGCAGATTACAGAGTGAGCCGACCTGCGTTTCACGGTTTTCAATTTTGCTCTGGAGCTCTCAGTTGGCACGTAGTGACATAGTGACCTACTGCAAGCTTTGAAGTTTGCACTGCACATCTTCTGCACATCGGGCAACTGCTCACAATTAACTGGTTACTGCCATATTGGCCCAACTATACAGACACACTTGACTATTAAACTGATACATTCCTGTCCACTGTCCATGTCTGCTTATCTCTAAACTTCTATTTTCACCTTTTGTTTACCTCCTGTTCTTCTTTCCACAAAAATTTGAAAAACGAAAATAGCCACTTTCCACTTTGCCTTTCGAATAATACGACATCGATCCAATCTTTTTTCTTAACTAATCAGAAATTTGATTGTACTACACACCACACTTTTCCACAATTTGAAATCATCTCATCTATTTTGCAAATTTGCAAAAATTTGACACTTCACAAAACCACCAACTTGGCCACCAATTGATATTAATTCTTGATATGATGACCGGTGCCCCAGTTGATGAAAGCAAGTTCCACTTTATCAACTTTGGCTACTCTATTTCCCTGGCACACAAACCCATCCCCATATCAAAGAGCTTTGATACGATTTATGAGAATCCTGGTGATTTATTTCTGTTAAAGCATGTTCGATTCAAAGATTCCCACGTCCAGGTTTCATTCAGCGCTTTAAATAAGGATGATGATGATGATGATGATGATGACGATGAAGACATGGTGACGGCAGATTCTACTAATTATTATCCCATAGTTGAAGGTTGGTTAACTGATGAGTTTCATGATCAAGGATTGGAAAATGCTGCTATTTTTGCCATTCGACCAGAGGCACAGTTTGCTTTCAAGAATTTGAATGAGTTGGTTTCACTCTGGCTGGTTACAGCGTCTGCCAACGATAATGTCGACACACAACTATTACAACAACTTGGTTTATCCTTGGATGATACGATAAATGGTACTGAATTGTTTGCTCGAAAGATGAATAAACTCAAAGATGAGTTGAGGATTTTGAAATTCGACGCTGAAGTTCGGTTAGATGTTGAAAATGATACCCTTGAAATTACTAAGATTTACCCTCTGAAATGTCACTGTAACAAATGCTGTGATGATGTGATAACCACCAGACTTCGGGCAATGAGTTGCTAAATTATAGGACACACATAATCTATTTAAATTATACACAGCAAGAACAAGTTTTTTTTCTTTTAATTTATCCATTAACTAGGTAGTTAGAGACCACAACAATGATTGCTGTCTAGACACTCACTTTTTCGCCTTTTTTTCTCTTTCTGTTTTGACATCGTTTTTATAAAATTTGCCTTTCTTCTTCTCTGGGATTAAAGAATTTTGGACCATCAACTTTTGGTTCCATCTGTTATATAAGATGACAAATAATATGGCTTCGAAGCCTGACATATATTTGTCTTGCTGACGTACCTATTGGAGGCCCAACTTGGTTAAACTATTCGGTCGATGGGTTCCAGATCGATGCAGCTGAATATTTGAATTTGCTGTGTCGGATGATAGTGTCATTAGCTTTTGAATGCCGTACATGGTCATCTTGTAAATTAGAGAAGGCTATTGGCACATGTTATATCTATTTCATGAATTTATATACGAGATCCTTGAAGATGAAATTCTGAGAACTACATGACAAACTGGCCAGTCACAACGATGAATCTTGCCATTTAACCCAATTTGAATATTAATCTCTGTATCTCATCTCATCACCATTATACTGATGATCCGATGACCATTGACAATTCATAAGCAGACCTGCATGTCAGATATCTGGCACCATGTGGCATGGTAACTCATTGTATGTGGTAAGCGTCGGCACTACTGCAAACTAATTAACGCTACAATTAAACAATGTCCCACCAATGATAGCTATTACATATAGGCAAAACTTACCTAAGTCACAATTACAGTGACTCATCTCACTCATCATCATCGCCATCCATAGTCATCTTTTGTTCTCTAGTCAGTCACGACTTACAAATTTGACAAATTAGCACCGCAATTAGACCCAAAATGGAAATTGGCTGTTAGCTACGTTTCGAGCTCGCTGGTTGGCAACGTTGGAAGAACCGTTGCCACCGCACAACCAGCGGCCGAAAATATGCAACGTTCTGCGCAAGTCAAGACATATCGCAAGCTTTCACAATGTTCCGATTTTTTTTGAAGAGACGCGAGACTCGGAGAAAGAAGTCGTCGATCGTCTGCAAATATTCTAATCTTCACCAGCCCCATTATTGTTTACCAGCCACAAACACAAAAACAAAAAAGTGCACCGCCTCAGCTGAGCTTGAAATTGTGGCCAACGCACGACCCCTCCATAACAATGATTCAAACAATGCACACGCTCTCTGGCTTACCATCGATTCTGGTCTGTAAAACACACTCTTGAGTGTCTTATTGAAGTTTAAAATCCACAACTAACACCGTTGCAAAATTCAAAGAAACCACTGCTCCGCCAAACAAAAACGACCTCATCATCAAAACACCATTTGTCTAAAGGGTTCAGTCAATTCTACACACATTGAAAAAAATTCAAAAGTGTGAATTTACAGACAATCAGAACAACACATCCAAAGCAAAGAAAAAAAAAGAAAAACTAAAAAAATATGATACTTGCGAGAAGGTCAATAAGATATCTTGTGGCAATAGCCATAACCATCACATTATATCAGTTATTCATAGCAACAACACCAGTGTCCAATGAAGAGATTGAACAAGCTGAAATGGCCGAATTAGAAGCTGCCAAAAACAAAAAAGAAGGTAAAAGTGTCGGTTTCCAAGATCAGCAAAGGTTAGCTAGAAAAGTGTACCATCCTGTGAAGTATTCTTCCAATTTAGCCAAGTTTGGAATCAAATTCAATGAAAAATTGATGGGTAAGGCTAAACCAGTTGCTCAAGAGTTGCTATTGGATCAAGACCATGATGGTAAGCTAGATTATTCTGAGATTATGAAGGCTTTAGAATTTGATAATTCAAAATGGAACGTTACTGATGATGAAGATATCGTTGAAGAAAACATGGAGTTTTACAGAGAAGTGTATTCCAAGAAGATTACAGAGCCTAAGTTTGCCAAGTTGACTTATAACGAGGTTATAGATGACAAAGGATTGAAGAGGGTGTTAACCAAAGATGAGTATCCTAGAGCGAATGCCACGTTATTGACTTTGGTGAGAAACCAAGAATTGAAAGATATCGTCCATACCATCAGACAAATTGAATCCACATGGAACCATAACTTCCACTACCCATACACTTTTATCTCTGATGAACAATTCACTGAAGAATTCAAACAGACCGTCACCAGACACGCTTCAGGTGATGTTTTCTTTGAGATCATTCCACCTGAAATCTGGAACAAGCCAAAGAGCATCGATCCAGAAAAAGAGAAAGCCGGTATCAAGAAATTAGAAGACAACGGGGTTCAATATGCTGCTTTGGAATCCTATCACAACATGTGTAGATTCAACTCTGGTTATTTCTACAGATTGGAAGGTTTGAAAAAGTTTAAATGGTACTGGAGATTCGAACCAAAGACCGACTACTACTGTTCTGTGAACTACGACATTTTCAAATTTATGGAAGATAACGATAAGACCTACGGTTTCACCATCTCTTTATACGATGATCCATTGACCGTCGAGACTTTATGGCCAGTGACCATGGAATTCGTCAAGAAGAACCCTCAATACGTGAACCCTAACGGTGCTTTCAAATGGTTAACTGACTCAATTCAAAACCCAGAATACACCAAGAAGGCCAATGGTTACTCAACATGTCATTTCTGGTCCAATTTCGAAATTGGTAATATGGATTTCTACAGAGGTGAAGCTTATTCTAAATGGATGGATGCTTTGGAAGAAAATGGTGGGTTCTACTATGAAAGATGGGGAGATGCTCCTGTTCACTCAGTCGGTGTTGGTTTATTTGAAGATAAGTCTAAGGTTCATTGGTTTAGAGATATCGGATACCATCATTCTCCTTACAAGTCCATTCCTAACAGTGATAAGTGTAGTGCTCCTGAAGACTCTGGTTATTTCGCTCCTAAGGATGTTTACTCTCAAAATTGTTTGTCTAACTGGGTGAAGTATGAGATGACTTATAAGGAGTTGCAACAATATTGAGGTATTGTTTGCTTTCGCCTTTCCTTTTCTGGCTCTTAGTTATCAATAACAGAAACAACATCGAAAAATTCACACAACAAAGTTACTTCGTATAAAATTCAAACATCATCTTTTTTTTTCTGTCTTCCGTTACCCCATTCAATAGACTCTTTCAGCGTGTTTTTAGTACTTTTTTTCTTCTCATATCGCCCATCTTCTTTTTTGCTCCAACAAGTTCAAAGACTCTGGTAAGTGTAAAGTCATAGCTTCCTACACTTGTCTTGAAGCTTTTCTTATCATTTTTGATTCTTTTGGTTTGAATTGCCTTCTCTTCTTTTTTTGTCTTATCTACCCATTGTACATCTTCTTTCTTACTGTTCTAACTTGTCTTTTATTTCTTTCTATATCTCTCAAATATAGCTTTACTTATAGTTAATCCCAACAATATAATTTGCTTTATATGCACTATTCCAGTGGATGGCGTGTAAATCACAGATGATAAACACGACTACAAATTGTCCAAACTTCATGGGCCGAATCAAATTTCTAATTGGAGGTCAATCAATTATATAGTCAATTCATGTACAAAAAAAATATATATATCAAAAATTATAAGCAAATTACAACCATTGGTTGCTCTTGTAGAACTTCAAATTTGTTTACCTTTCTATCTGGCACAGTCTTATCTTCTCCTTGCTGCTTTAGTGAAGTTTGCAACTAGGGTAAACTTGAAAGTTGAATTATACTTAGAGAAGGCAAGTATGACCTTCAAGTTATTCTGATCATTGCTGGTTCTGTATCGGATAGCTTGTTGCCAAATAAATTTATTATTCTCAGACACACAAAAGCCAACCGCGGATTTTCCTTACACGTTGAATTGAAAAATGGTTCCAAAAGAGCAATGAAAACAATCCCATTCACTGCATGCGGCATGATTATGTTTCAAACTTTGCTTAATAAAACAGCTGTTGTAATCTAATATTTTGGTCTTGATTCGAAAAGGAAGCTCCTGGTGCATGGTGCCCTACATCTGGTGTTCGTCTAGATCAGGAGGGTTCTTATTTTAATGTTCGGTTTCCAACGCTGGTATGAAATTGGAAAGCAGTGCCCACGCCGAAGCTCTCACCCGTTAACAACATACACGACCCAGTTAAAAGATGATGAAAAAATTAATTTGTATCCAAAGATGGTTTAGACTTTAGTGGTAAACTTTAACAATGGTATAAGATTAGAAAGCAAAAATATGCTATTCAACGAGTGCTTGGTTTGTAAATTTCATTGTCGGTGGTCCTTTGGTTTGACTTTTATTGCGTTTCGCTGCCTTTCTTTCTTCTAATTTTCTCAGTTTCAAAATTTGTGTTTTATAATTCTTCCTAGACAGATAACTGAATAGTGAATCCCCGTCCCAACTTGGCCAGTAAAAAACGACGTTGAACTTGTCGACATCACAAATGGGTCCAGCGTCTGTTTCACCAGAGGAACAAGATCAGCGGATTCCCTGTCTCGCCTGATGAAGAGCTTGACCGTTTGTTATTCACAGCTTCACATACCATCGTTGATTGAATTGGGTTTGCGTCTCTTTTCTTTCCATATTGTTTCTTGGTACTTCTCTGTTTCGCCTAATGAAAATAAATATAAGACATCTCTGTTTCATCTAAAGAACAATCACCCCAACCTTAACAGTAACTAAAAGAAGGAACCAGCAAGTACATGAAATAGCAACAACGACAACGGAAACGAGAGAGGTCAGGAAACGGAACAAAGAAACAAAAAGAAGCTTATATTGCTTGATTCTAAAACCAATTTTCTGTCTGAAACAAATTAAGTTGCCGGTACATCAATCAATCCACCCAATAGTAATGGGCACAATCTATAATAAGAATGACCCGGAGTTCAACCAAATAGTAGTGAGTACCAGGGCTAGACCAAGAATGACTTGAAGTTTAACCAAAGAGCACCAAAAGCACCAATAACTGACCATACTTCAAACTTTCAACAGTACTGGTGATTCAATCAAGTGTTTGGCATCTCAGGTAACATAGTGAATTCAACAAAGCAGTGTTTCGATGCGTGTAAGATGACGGAAATTGAGAAAGAAAAGTGTTGCCCTTTTTCCCCCACGTTTAAATAGGTCGGACTCTCAACATGACTGTGCGGCTCAAAAGTTGCCAGTTAAGGCCGGGTAACATCACCACGAATTTTTTGAAATCGTTTCGATCTGAGAATGAGAACTTGATTCGATTCCCTTAACGATTTGAATTGCATCCGGAGTACATAAGTTTCATCCGTTGTCAGCATATAAGCCTTGAACACCTCTGTTGAAATGACCTTTGGAAACCTCCATTACTCTACCAAGTATCACCTTATTTCACAGTTTCTAGAAACCAGCAACTCTATTTGGCAAATTTGGCTTAATAATTCAATAGAAGTTAGAAGTTAATTCTCAACACGTGCATTCCAGGCTTCTACTAGATATAGGTGTTTCCGTGAGATGATGACAAATTACAACTATATACATGCAATTGCACCAATTTGTGTTGGCATAAGTTAATACAAATTACAATGTTATGTCATTCATGGATTTCCTACTGCTAATTATAGCTTGATATATGATTTGAAGAGGAGTGCTAACTAGGAGTCAAGTTTGATATTTAAACGAGAATTGGTCGTTTATCATCAAAGCCAAGGTTTGAAGTTAATTGGGTCATTCCAAAACTTGTACACAGTCAAGCCGGGGCCCTGCTGACCAATATGAAATGAGCTTACAGTATACAGGAGCCACACGCTAGTGCTTCCCCATGGAATTAACTTGAACCAACTCTACTCAAAATTGATTTCAGAATGTCTTTAGAGAATGATAAAACAACCAGTATGTGTTCAGTGCTTATGCTATCATGTTATCGAAACCATATTATGATTACCATATTTCATGAGCTGGATTAAAAAAACAATATTGGTAATAGTTTATATCCAAAGTTAGGTATATCCCGATACCACATGCAAGAGATACATGACTTACTGAAAGTAATAGGTACAGCTATAGAAGCCTAGTGCAAGCTAAACCATTAACTTTTAATCAACCCATAAATACACCCCTGTTCGACTCAATTCAAATTTAAGGCCATACAGACAAATTCATCAAAACAGCCATTCCTCTACCCAAATGAAGTTAGTATATACAGCTCCAATATCGCTTCGGTCCTCGGATCATATATATACACTATTTGATGATCATTGTATGGATCAACTACAGACAATCAATTGCTGGTATACGCGTGCCTTGGTTTTGTGAATTATAGTAGGACGAATTCTAAGCCTGGTCTATAATTAAGTTTATAAGTTTACATGTTTTTAATAGTAATTGGTGATTTGGTTTAAAGACTTTAACTTCCAACAATTACCATTTGAATCTATCAGGGAACATGTGTATACACATGCGCCATTATGAACAGTACATTCAATTCAACGTCTTTGTAGTTATTAATATATATTAATGCTACTTGGCCATCAAAATTTGAAGGTGGCCATCTATCTACAATATATTTGTATTGGGGTGTACAGTGTTAGGAATCCTCGATATACTTTTGTTTTTGAATGGATATGTTGGATATGATATTTTCTTCTGTACATATATAGAACTGTCAAGATCTTATTGTTGGTCATTGAAAATTGTACATATCGATCGATAATCTGTGCACTCATGCATGCTCGCGTAAATTTTTCCACAACTCATATGGACATAGCTTTTCTGAGGAGGCATGTATGTATACTGTGCAACCAAGTAGGCATGTGTATTCCACGTATATGGAATTCATGGATTACTCGAAATTGAAAGAGTTTGCTCGTAAAAGGATACGTGGTTGTATGGTCTAACCATCACGTTGAACTAGCCTTGGAGACTGATGACATTAGATCAAACTAATGGCTGGTCTAAGAAGCTTGTAAAAAGACGAACTAAATCAAATATAGAGCAAATGGCCACTAATCCAAGTACATGATCTTACCGGATCAAGTGGTTAACATGTGTACATGTTGAAACGGCAGATATTAGCTAGAGAAGGTTAAATCTAGCGTTGAGCAATCAATTGGTATAGAACAATCAATAGCAAATGACATCGAAATTGGCTGGTTTATTACAAAAGGCAAGCCAGGACCAGCTTTACCTTAGCGTGATTATAGCTATCGAAGCAAAAAATCAAGGTGAAATTTGGGTCGATATTGCTCGATAGTACCTCGATAGTACGAATACTAAGAAAACAAGCCATGATCTGGTCACTTGGATACGAACTAACCGATTTTGGTGACATGTGTTGATGATTTTGAAGAAGTTTGCGGCGCCATTGGCGCAGAGGCGTGATCTCTTATAATGATCTGAGCCGCAGCGGGATAATGCGAGGGTTCATTTTTTTGATAGAGAAGAATGGCTGGTTTTCTTGTGACTCGTCATGTTGGTTTCAACACTGTGTTGTGTGTTGCTGTGTGCTGTTGTACTGTAGACACACACGGTCAAACAATCCTCCAACGGAAGTGATACACTGGATCCAATTCACTTCTGTGCCAGCTACCACATACCAGCTACCATCCACTAGCCAACTAGTCAACGCCATCTCCGTTCACAGTCTAAAAGTATGATTTCCAATGCTAACCTCAAAGAGTCCATGATCCATCACTTGGTTATTTAAACCAAGACCTTTCCTTCCAATTCGCCGACTCCTGTTTATCTGTTGTTTCCATCTTTGCAATCATATCATCATCAAATATAATCATTCAAAAGATTACTTAGCTTGTATACCTCCAACAGATATACAACCTTAAACGAATCTTCCAAAACAACAAGTCTTTACCTACATACATCACCCACACACACACATATATATATATATACCACACATTCACTTACATTTGCACTTAAACAATTCCACACTTCCAAATTATGAAGTTTTCCACATCTCCGTTGCTTTTATTAAGCAGTTTGGCGTCATTTGCATCAGCTTATAACTATGCTCACTACACAAACACAACATCATCAGCACCATTACCTGCATCTGCATCTGACTCTCAATCACAAACACAATCTTCATCAACAACTACTCCTTGGTTAGAAGGTTTCACCGACAATGGTGCCCCAAGATTCAAAGCCTATGTTCCAATTGAATTGGGTCCATGGGACACAGTTGAACTTTTACAATTGGATGATGATCCAAACTACCAATGGGTCGCTGGTAGTGCCCAAGCTTTCTATGGTTCTAAATCTGTTTCTTCTGATTTGACTGAAACTACTGAAAACAAAGACACTGATTTAACTTTCTCTGGTTTTGACTCCTCTGCTAATGCTCCTTTATTGATTGTTTCTCCAAAGACAAAGATCTCCGGTCCAGGTTCATTCACTTTCACCGTTGCTTTGACTCTTAATGGTATTTCCTCTGATTTGATTAAGAGAGCTGAAAAGACTTACTACTTGAAAGCTACTGTCACTGTCGGTTCCCAAAATGAAGGTCCAGGTACTACCACCATCACCACTACCACTTGTCACGATGCAGTCTGTACTGGCACTACTCTCACCACTGGTGTCACTAGTTACACTTCCACTTTATCTGGTGGTGAAGTCACTGTTATCACAACTTACTGTCCTCTATCAGATGAAAAGGCTTCTTCCACTTTCACCCCTGCCATTTCAACTCCTGTCACCACCACTTCAGTTCCTTCTGTTACAACATTCATCACTACTACATGTACTAAGAACGTCTGTCATCCAAGCACTGTCATCACTGGTGTCACCTGTTACACTGAGACCCACTCTGGTGAAGTCACTGTCATCACTACTTTCTGTCCATTGACTTCCGAATCATCTTCTCCATCTTCTCCATCTTCTCCAACTTTGCCTGTCTCAGCAACTATTCCAGCCAAATCTTATCTTCCACAATACTCATCTAACGTGATCACCGTTCCAACTTCAATTGTTACTGGTCCTTCAGCCACCACATTTGTTGTTACTACTTGTACAAAAAACGTTTGCCATCCAAGCACTGTCGTCACTGGTGTCACTTCATACACAACCACTCATTCCGGTGAAGTCACTGTCATTACTACTTTCTGTCCATTGACTTTTGAATCAACTTCCCCATCTACTGTTTATGCTTCTTCATTTGTTTCTGTTCCATCCAAGCCAGCTGAATCTACTTCAACCACTGACTGTCCTGATTGTGTTCCTGGTGTCACCACTTTCATCACTACCACATGTACTAAGAACATTTGTCATCCAAGCACTGTCATCACTGGTGTCACTTCTTACACTAAGACTCACTCTGGATTGACTACTGTGGTTACTTCCTTCTGTCCTTTACCTTACGAATCTACCTCATTTACCTCATACACTTCTTCTGCTCCAAAAAGAGTCACTACTGTTCCATCTGGTTCTTCATTTGTTGTCATTACTTCATCTTCCACCACTCCATGTTCTGACTGTGTCTCATCCACTTCATCTACCTCAACCACTGAATGCACAGACTGTGTTTCATCCACTGAATCAACCTCTTCCATCACAACAGGTCCACAAGTCACCACCTTCACCTCCAGAATCTGTACCAAAACCGTATGTCATCCAATTGTCATCACCACTGGCTACACTTGTTACACTACTACTCATTCTGGTTCAGTTACTATCATCACCAGTCTCTGCTCTTTGCCTTCTGAATCCACGTCAGTTGAATCCACCACTTCCACCACTCCAATCACTGAGGGTTTGACCACTGCTCATTTCTCATCTTCTTCATCTGTTGAAACCACAGAGTCTTCTATTTCCACCACTGAATGTCCAGAATGTGTCAAATCCACTGAGTCAACAACTGAGTCTACCACTGAATGTCCAACATGTACTCCATCCGAATCCACCACCTCCACACCAGCACCAAAGGTCACCACAATCACACCACCAGCTCCTGAAATCGTCACTTTGACCACCTCAAGCTGTCCAGAGTGTAAGCCATCCACTTTCACTACCGGTATCACTTCTTTCACCACCACTGAGTCCGGATCTACTTTCTTGACCACCAGTTACTGTCCAATCACTACTCCTGCCCCTGTTGTCTCAACAGTTAGCTGTCCTGAATGTACTGCTTCTACGGAATCTACTACTTCTAAGTCAACTACTGAGTCTACCACCGAGTCTACTTCTACTACTGAGTGTCCTGATTGTACTCCATCTACTGAATCCACTACTGAGTCAACAACAGAATCAACCACTTCTACCACCGAATGTTCAGAATGTGTTGAATCAACCACTGATGTTACTCTCTCTACCACTTCCTCTGTCACTGAGTCTACCACTTATGTTTGCTCGACATGTACCTCATCCACTGAATCAACTACTGAGTCTACTGAGTCTACTCTCTCAACTGCTTCTACCACTGAATCAACTACTTCTACCACCGAGTGTCCTGAATGTGTTTCATCTACTCATTCAACTACTGAATCAACTGTTAAATCCACAACTGAGTCTGTTTCCACCACTGAAGTTACTTCAGTCTGCCCAACTTGTACACCAGTCACTCCATCTACTGAATCAACTACTGAGTCCACCACCGAATCAACTACTGAGTCCACCACCGAATCAACTACTGAGTCCACCACCGAATCAACTACTGAGTCCACCACCGAATCAACTACTGAGTCCACCACCGAATCAACTACTGAGTCCACCACCGAATCAACTACTGAGTCCACCACCGAATCACTTACCGAGTCTACCACTGAGTCAACTACCGAGTCTACCACCGAATCACTTACCGAGTCTACCACTGAATCAATTACCGAGTCTACCAATGAATCAACTGTTGAATCCACCACCGAGTCTACTTCTACCACTGAATGTCCAACATGCACTCCAGCCATTTCTACTTCATCTACTCAATCCACTACCGTGTCTGTTTCTACCACTGAAGTTACTTCAAGCTGTCCAACATGTACTCCAACCACTTCATCAACCACCACTACTCCAGTTGCTAAGGTCACCACCGTTACTCCACCAGCTCCTGAGATTGTCACTTTGACCACTTCAAGCTGTCCAACTTGTACTCCATCCACATTCACCACCGGTATCACTTCTTACGTCGTTACTGAATCTCACACCACCTACTTGACCACCACTTACTGTCCAGCAACCACTCCATCTCCAGTCGTCTCAACCGTTACTCCATCCACATCCACCCCAGTTGCTGAAACCACTACCCCAGCTGTTCCAACCACTGAAATCGTCGTCTCATCCTGTACTTTGAACAAATGTACTTCATCCACATTGACCACCGGTATCAGCAGTTTCCTCACCACCATTGACTCTCACACCACTATCTTTACGACCTACTGTCCAATCACCTCAACTCCAGCTGTTCCAGCCACAACACCAACCACTCCAGCTCCAGCCATCACCACCCCATCTGAATCCACTATCACCACTTCCGTGTCTTGCACTTCATGCCACAGAACCACTTCTTTGGGCTGTCAAGGTACTGAATGTGTCGCTCCTACTGTCTCATTGGAAACTTCTTATACTTCTTCATTTGCTCCAACTTCAACTTATTCCGTTAGTATCTATGAAGGTGCAGGTAATGCCGTGAGAGCCACCTCTGGTTTCTTGTTTGGTTTATTTGCCTGGGCTTTGTTGATCTGATGCTAGAACCGGCTTCTTCCATCCATCCTTCATCTATTCTTTCATTCAATCATCCATCTATCTTTCCACTCATCCATTCATCCATTCATCTTCAACCATCATTTTTTTTTCTTACTTGGGTCATTTATTTTAATTTCTGCATTTATCAATCTCTGCTTTTGCTTTTTTTCTTTTCCTATACATTTATTGCAGCTTCTTATAGCTTTTCATCCTAATATCGTTTCTCCAAAAACTTGTTTTTCATTATCGGTTCAGTTTATGTTTTTTGAAATTTTGTTATTTTTTGTTTTTACCTGTCATTCTATTATATCACTTGCATTTTTTTCTGTCTTCATTGTTTTATTTGTTCTTTACTTGCTTCACCCTTTCCTTCTTCATTCGTGTATACCTATTAATGATTTTGTTAATTGCACTACCTTCATTTATTTATTAAAAGCAACACTCTTGATTAAAATAGAGTAATGCGGCTTCTGGTCAACTAAATATTACCATCACGCACAATACACTAGTGTTATGCGCACTCTAAGTCACTTTTTTTGGATGAGTCTCGTTGACAGTTAGAGACTGATTGGCAGTGATTGCCCTTATGAGCATGAACATCTCAGTACATCGAATTGATCATCAAATTTATGCAAACTATACAATAATAACAATAGCTCTCGATGTATCATTCTGATATTTTCAGATAGGTAGCTATTTTCAACATGTGTATGAACACTGAACATCCGGTCTCTACATCTAACCCATCGCCAGATTTTCTACATTTTTGAGGTTATAATGTATTGCTCTCAACGGAATTCCCATTATACGGTTTATTATTATCAATCATCGAGCTAATAAACAATTGGTTTCCGCGATGTTGTTGATTGGTTCACAGGTTGGGTTTTGAAGAATCCACATTAAAAACAGAACATGAGTTATCAAGATCGCCACTTTCAACCCGGCCCTAATAAACTAAAACAGTTGGCATTTCACTACCATACGAACATTGGGTCTTGATAGTGATTGATTGAAAAACTGGAGTTAGAGCTGAGACCGTTGCAAATAACATGTTTGATGAATTTTGGGCCGTGACACCCATCTCACAATTGTTAATCGATACATCGTACTTACTACTTCGATTACTGACTGCACGTTTTCGAACAATAAAATAGTTTATTCTGCGCGTGATAAGAGATTGATATATCTTAATGAGCAATTGTTATATATTGTTGAGTTTTAAATAGCTTATGTTATTGCTCCTATGGATATCAATGAAGTTATGAACAGCAATGCAGTTCGAAGTTTTGGTGCTATAGAGGTTCAGACACCTGATTAGTAAGCTGGTGTGTTATAAAGTGTTTTCTGGTGGTTTTGAAGTTGATCATTGAAAAATACATTGAAACCTCCCGGTGTTGAAAAAAAAACGATTGAAGATGGTATATGCTGGAATATATGTGCTTAATATTCTTTGGATTTTTGAGGGGCCTTCTCAATCTGATATTAAGACTCTAAGCTCTTCCATTTTTTGCCCGAGGTATCTGAAAACTGATTCAATCAAATATGCATAGTCCATATATGCACATGTGCTGGCTAGCTTGGTTATAATTGCTGATTGATCATGTTTGCAACCCCACGTTATTGATTGGTATTCGCAAAATAATTTTTGCAGCATATATCGAATCATATGCTCCAGGATATAGTATGGTACCCACTTGCTGATATCTCCAGTGTTATACCTTGACTCTCAAATTTCATTGAATAGTCAGAATTCTATACCTATCTGCATATAATGGCCCCATTTCCACCCCACGATCCAATTTTTTTTTCTTCAAATTGGCCCCTATTCACAAATTAGTTTTAGGCACATCCGACCATTAGTCAACAATATAGAAGCTGTGATATAACATTTCCGTTCCCATCAAAGCCATCTCTGAAGTATAAGATTAACTTTTTTAAGATTTAGAACTATGCAAAGTTAGTTTTAGTTTAGTTGCGTTTGAACCCGACTTCCGTTTTGTTGATTTACGAGCAAAAAGTCATCATTGAAATGGCGTTCATTTTCATTGGATTCTGTTGCTCAATTCCAAAAAGAAAAGAACTTGACTTTTGACGTTGCTATCTTCACAGGTGATTTGGTTGATCATGATGAATCTAAATTTATTGGTATCGAAAAAGCATTGTTATCCGAAGAGATTATTTTCCTTGATTTCAAAAACAGATTGTCTGACATTCCACTTTACCCAGTTCTCGGTAACCATGACACTTTCCCATATGCACAGCTTGCTCACCGTAACTCCGATTTTGAAAACTTTTTCGAATACAACGCTGAATTTATGGCTGAAATGTGGGAAGATTATGGATGGATCGATTTTGATACTGCCCAATACGCTAAGCAGCACTACACTGGTTTCTCAGTGAAGTCCAAGAAAGGCTTGAAGATCATTGCTCTTAACTCCAATGCTTGGTATTCTGCTAATTTCTACAACTATTGGAACACCACCAACCCTGATTCCTATGGCCAATTCCAATTCTTGGTCGACGAATTGACTGAAGCTGAAACTAACGACGAAAGGGTTTGGATCATCTGGCACATCCCATTGCTTAACCCAGATGCTATACCTATTGTCGGCCAATTTTGGAAGCAGATCATTGAAAGACTCTCACCATACACAAGTGCTCGTATGTTCAACGGACACACCCACAGAGATGAATTTAAGGTTGTTTACGATGCCACTGGATCTGACCATTCATCTAAGACAGAAGACAAGGTTTTGAACAATGTTTGGATTTCTCAGGCCGTCAAACCAATCATCGAAAACAATCCAGGTTGGAAATACTATGAAGTTGATAGCAAGACTTTCTCCATCATGAACTCTTTCAACTATTACTCCCAATTGAACGAAGCTTTCTATAACAATGGTGAGGCTACACCAGTTTGGGAATTTGAGTTTTCTGCTAGAGACGCCTACAGTATTGATTGGCTGAAATCATCTCCATTGAATGGTACTTAATGGCACAGGGTTTCCGAGAGTATTAAGAACAGTAGGGCAACATTGCAAATTTATGAAGGTTACGCGAAGAGATTATCTCCTTTTGTTCCTGATTGTCTTTCAACTGATGATTGTCAACTTAATTGGTGTTACGTTACTTCTTTCACTGCTGATCAATTGGTTCACTGTATGGCTGCTGAGAACGTTACCAGTTCTGATTACTCTTTGTTAGCTTGGAGCCGGATCTCCTTAAGAAATATTTCTCATCCCATTTTTAGAATTCTGGAGTCTCAATTTCTATATTTCTTTCACTATTTTGACTTTCATACGGTTTTACCTTGCTAATTAACTATATTTTTTATATTGTACTTAAATTTGGTTTTAATATAACTTGCTCCGATAACTCAAATTGTATCGCGGGGGGGGGGGGGGGGGGGGGTGGGGGGCACGTTA
>JAKTRY010000263.1:0-31115 GCA_030579935.1 Ambrosiozyma cicatricosa | reverse complement strand
GAGAGCTTCTTTCCAGCGTGCCAAATGCCTGTCTGAATTTGTGAGATGATCAAAAAAATTTGAGCTCCACGTTTGTATGTGCGCGTTGACTTAGAGAGGCGATTTCGACGGTGGTGTTGTGTTAAGTTGATAGGACCTGAATCTCATTGCACTTTGCCCTTACAATTGAAGAAAATCTATTTATTTGGGAGTACAGGCTATTTCCATCTGCCAGTCATTCTTAACGATAGTGAGTTGTATACGATTTGGATGAAGTAATAATCTCATTATATCCAACATTTGTGCATTTAGATGTCATAGATGATATACAGAAACAGGATGCAGTTATTAAACAATTTCTAAAGATAGCATATACTTGCTCGTTAACACAAATGCAAAACTTTATTTCTCAATTCCCTTCAAGTCTGGGATCATTCGAAAGAAAGAGCAAATGTTATTTGAGAATAGATTCGGATAGTTACTGCCTATGTTGCCCAAACAATTTATCTTTCGGTCATTTCACCAATTTGAAAAAACTTAAATTTGATTTTCCCAATCACACTCCGTCTTTTAGCGTTTCAGTTTTCCCTGAATCCTTGGAAACCCTTGGCTTCATTTCCTCAGAAATTCTGATTGGTGTTTTTCCACCAAAATTAGAATCATTGAATATTGATTTGTTCTCATGTAATGAGTCCTTAACACATTTTTTGAATACAATTAGCAACTTGACGAATCTTGTGGAGTTGAAAATTCAAATTCCTGAATATTAGTCAGTTGATCTAAGAGGAGCTAGGTTTCCATCTCGTCTTTGCTTCTTTGAATTGGGCATTAGCTGTGGAGACATAGACCACTTTCAAGATATTCTTGGTGGCTCAGACCCTCTTAAAGTTGAAACCCCATATATTATTTTGGATGGATTTCCTGTGTCGTTGAAAAATGGCAACTTGCCATGAAATAACCACAATATTGTTGTTGATGGATCTAAAGGAGAAAATATTGGTTCAATGATTGTTGCAGTGTCATCAAGGTGTAAATGCGTCCAGTATACTAGTTTTGATGAAAAAAATTCCATTCTTGATTCGTTACGCACTCTTTTTGTGATTTGATTCGAATTTGTAATTCTCATGGCTTATATACGTTATAACGATCGATAATTCAAATTCAATAAATTAGAACCGGTACTCGTACTTAGTTTTCATAGATGATATGATATAGAAACAGCATTGTCTTTTTTGCCGACCTGATGATTTAAAGTTAATTCGACAATGTGACTACATATAATATAGTCTCTTATATATATGAAATGATTACTTGAACTATCTTGTATCATGATCATGTTGGGTTTTTCTCATGGTATAGATTGTGGCTCACGTGTATAGTACAGAGTGCCCTATAAACAGTACAAAGGAAAAGTAGAAGATATATAGTGATAATGTACCTACTCCTTCTTCTCTAGTTTCAACTTTTGTTCGACTTCATCGATATAGTTGATTCTTTCAGTCAAGTGTGGGTGATTGTAAGAGTAAGCAGAGTATAGCCAATCAACATTCAAAGCACCCAAGTTTTCTTTATGCAAAGTGATCAAAGACACTTTCAATTCCTTACCATAACCCAACTTAGTAGCGTAAGCATCAGCTTGGTATTCGTAAGTTCTGCTCAACAAGTTCATCAAAAAGCCCATGACTGCATCAGTAGGCTTCAAAACATCACCAAACAACATGAAACCAATCAAGATTGGGCATTCGTTGTAGAAACCAAATGAGTTGTACAAAGACTTGTTTTTAACGAAGGCAGAGAATAAAGTGAAGATACCAAAGATATGAGCTTGGTTGATGATCAACAACTTGGTAGTATGGGACAAGTACCAGTGACCGATTTCATGACCCAAAACAGCAACAACTTCTTTGACATTCTTAGATTGAGAGATCAAAGTATCATAAATAACAATTTGTTTCGAGCCCCATGGTAAACCGAGGAAGTAGGCATTGGAATGGGATGATCTCTTGGAACCATCAATGACAAACAACTTATCTAATGGAAATTTCTCCTGAGCAGCTAATGCTTCGACAACTGTCTTTAATTCGCCGTCTTCCAATGGAGTCAACTTGTTGAACAAAGGTTGAATAAACTTAGGATAGATGATAATCATCAAGATTTGAACAGAAAACAAGAACAAAGTAAGGTAGTACATGAACTTGTCACCAAAATAATCAATGATTTTCAAGAAAGCAGCCATAATAGGAGCACCAAGAACACCAACAAGAGCAAGGGACTTCAAATTATCGGAGATCCACATTGGAACAGTCAACTTATTGAAACCGAATTTTTGTTCAAGAACAAAATGAGAGTAATAATCGATAGGCAAACCCAAGACGGTGGTAATACAAACAAACTCACCTAAGAAAAGCAAAGATTGTAGGATTGGACTGCCGACACCAGCTGAGCCAAGTAAAAGCTTAGGCAATTTCAACATTAAAGAACCAGCACTAGACCATAACCAAGGCAAGACATCGAATTTGAAGAACAGAATATTTTGAATAAGTGAAGATAAATCAACAGCCAATGAAAATTTCAATTTGGCAGTGGCATAGTTGCATGATTTTGTAACTGTTTCGCTGTCAATTTCAGCTTGTAATAGTTTTGGAATTGGTTTGTTTTCTTTCACGGTCTTAAGTTGTCTCAGTTTGAGGTATGATTCAAACAGGAAATGAGCTGTGGAAAACCCAATCACCAGGGACTTCCAGTCAAAACCTGGTCTATCTAACAGTGTTGCAATTGATTCACCAAAACCCATGTGTGCTGTTGTTTTTTGTTGGAGAGTTGGTTGTTTTCTGATGGGGTAAAGAGGTTGTTTGTCATCTGGAAGATACGTGTTGTTTGGCCTTCGCCCGTTGCCCATGAAAAATCGCCATCGTGGTCGGACGAGCCAAAGATTCATTTACGCGAACGTTTTACTGACGCAGACAGTACCAACTATGCAATATGTTTCACAAACTGAGCCGAATTTGCTCCTGTCACTTGTGCCCGGATATATGCAATTCATGATGAGAATAAAGTGGATTCTAAAATGAACTAACTGAGATAAATATAAAGTTTTTGCTATATTGTAAACAAAAAAAAACTTTTATAGTGAAAACAAAATAAGAATCATAATCGTAATTTCTATACGTTGTAAGGTTAGTTTAAGCTTGTAAACAACAGAACAAAACAAAACAAAAAGTGGGAAGAAAGGAAGTAGTGGGAAAACAAAAGTCAAATAAAGATAAAATTCGTAAACAAAATAATATAGTGGATTTTTAATGCTATTGAAGTATTATGAACAAATAATAAAAGATAAAAGTATTCAAAAAACGATGGTTGTTAGACACAATCTTTTGCTTGGGAACACATCTATTTAGTTTCAGCAGCCAACTTTTCAGCCTTAGCAACGACATCTTCGATACCACCAACCATGTAGAAAGCGTTTTCTGGCAAGTGATCGTACTTACCCTCCAAGACATCCTTGAAAGATTGGATGGTGTCCTTTAATCTGACCAAAGCACCTGGGATACCAGTGAAAACTTCAGCAACAGCGAAAGGTTGAGACAAGAATCTTTGAATTTTTCTGGCTCTTTCGACGGTCAACTTATCCTGTTCAGACAATTCATCCATACCCAAAATGGCAATGATATCTTGCAAGGACTTGTAAGCTTGTAAAGTTTGTTGAACGTTAGTAGCAACATCGTAATGTTCTTGACCAACAACGGAAGCATCCAATAATCTAGACTTGGAATCCAATGGATCAACAGCTGGGTAAATACCCAATTCAGAAATACCTCTAGACAACACAGTGGTGGCATCCAAGTGAGCGAAAGTGGTAGCTGGAGCAGGATCAGTCAAATCATCGGCAGGCACGTAAACGGCTTGGACAGAAGTAACGGAACCCTTTCTAGTGGTAGTAATTCTTTCTTGCAACAAACCCATATCGGTGGCCAAAGTTGGTTGATAACCGACGGCAGATGGAATTCTACCCAACAAAGCAGACACTTCAGAACCAGCTTGGGTGAATCTGAAAATGTTATCAATAAACAACAAAACGTCTTGACCTTCTTCATCTCTGAAGTATTCAGCAATGGTCAAACCAGTCAAAGCAACTCTAGCTCTAGCTCCAGGTGGTTCGTTCATTTGACCGAAAACCAAAGCAACCTTAGATTCACCTTCCAAGTTAATAACACCGGTTTCCTTCATTTCTCTGTACAAATCGTTACCTTCTCTGGTTCTTTCACCGACACCAGTGAAAACAGAGAAACCACCATGGGCCTTGGCAATGTTGTTAATCAATTCTTGAATGAAAACGGTCTTACCGACACCGGCACCACCGAACAAACCAATCTTACCACCTCTAGCGTAAGGAGCCAACAAATCGACAACCTTAATACCGGTTTCCAAAATTTCGGCTTCAGTAGATTGTTCGACGAAAGAAGGTGGGTCAGCGTGAATTGGGTTTCTTTGCTTACATTCAATTGGACCTCTCTCATCGATTGGTTCACCAACGACGTTAATAATTCTACCCAAGGTACCTCTACCCACTGGAACAGAAATTGGAGCACCGGTATCCTGGACAGATTGACCTCTAACCAAACCTTCGGTACCATCCATAGCAATAGCTCTGACGGAGTTTTCACCCAAATGTTGAGCAACTTCCAAGATCAACTTAGAACCATTGTTTTCAACTTCCAAAGCGTTCAAAATAGCTGGCAATTCACCTTGTTCGAATTGGACATCGACGACGGCACCAATGACAGCTCTATATCAATTAATAAACCGTAAAAACAATTTGATTTACATGTTAGTACTATGATTATTTGCCTACTCAGGATTAACCGACTTTCATCAAGGCCAATTTCAAAATATCACTATTCAACTTCCAAATTGACTTTATAAATCACAGTTGATAGAAAGGAATACGTAAGTTTGGTGATTTATCAAATTTGGTTGTCCGTTGTGTTGTGCTCACCAATGGTTAGGCAGCCCGCGCACTGCCGTATTGAGGAGAAATGCTGCGCTCTGATTTGCCGGTGAGTGCGAAATTTGAAAAGTCGACGTTCGGTACAGAGCGATGAAAAATGTGTGGAAAGGGGAAAAGAATTGCATAACAAACCATTGAATGGCCAATGTAACTCAAGTCTGTAATTGTAACTGATGTATTCTAAATGTTATTGTATCTTCATATCTTTTAAATTGTCCAATGTTTTGAAAACGGAAATGTGGAGTAAATTTCTTCGATCTTTGGATGATTTCTCCAGAACCCGTTCCACTTCAGGCAAACCAATATGGGAGAATTGAAGTAATCTTGTTGAATTGTGATTGTCAATTGAATGATGAACCGTAATTGGAATGTTGGTTTGTAGTATAATCATAATCTGAATTGTGAATTGAGGGGTACATACCTGACCTTACCAGAAGCTGGGGCAGCGGTGGCCAAACCTCTGTTTAAAGCCATGTTAGCCTTGACAGCCTTCAAGGCAGCTCTTGAAGTAGTAGCAAATAATCTAGCAACCATCGTGAGAGTATGAGTGATAGAGATATATGGTGATCAAAGGTCTTTTGAAAGAAATGGAAGCAGGTGAAAGGGAGGAAAGGAGGGAAAAGAAGCAGTTATGTAGTGTGAGTGGCCGCTGTTGGTGTGTGCTGTGTGAGAGGCCCACGTAGTCTCCTCTCGCTAACTAAAGTGCAACGAACGAAACTCATTGGTCCACAAAGCTGCCATCTCCTAAGAACGGGTCACTAACTTCCCAGGCCTGTCATTGGCCAGCGTGCGCGTCACTGAAAACTACGACAGGCCTGAGGCCAGAGCTAACAGGCTAACAGTCGTGAACTATCGGCTTTAATTTGCTGATCGTACTTACTACCACCCCAAACATGTGTGGCAGAAGCAAACTCACCATCACCAGCACTATCAATTGATTAACCATGGGAATTGAAATTTGGTATTCACAGATATAAACAGTAAAAGAAACAAATATTTGCAATATTAAGGGGGAAAAATATCAAGAATTGAACCAGTAAATCAATGATCGAATGAAAAATACACAGATCAATGATTCTAAATCAAAAACAATCAAACATAGAACAGAAAGTCATCTCTATAAATCCACTGGCAAGTTAGAACAAAAATGCATACATCTCAAGCCAATATTATTGTTGCATAGCATTACTATTGGTTGCGCTGTAAGTGTTGTTAACAATATAATTGGCTCTCAGCATCTCGATAACCTTCGGCTGAATATCAACACAAATATACTTCTCCAAATCTTTCAAATCAACCTCCTGATACAAAGTACTAGCACCATGCAACCTCTTAATCTCATCAGTCCACCACTCTTCATCATAAACATTCACTTTCGGGTTAGGCTCCAACTTAAAGAAAGAATCACTCATGGCTTTCTCTTTCAGTGCACTAATCTTCTTACTGAGGCACTCCATACAAAGAACAACTTTACCGAAATTACCATTCTTCATTCTCTTCCTTTTCATCCTCTGTAACATACGTGTCTTGGTCTCTCGTAAACTCATCTCACGGGCATCTAGAATTTGAATGTCGTCGTCTTCAGTTAACCCACCAACGTGAACAACTTCAATGTCTCCTTCTTTAGATGTCAATCTTCTGGATTTTCTTCTAAGTCTGGAAGCAGGCGAATCATTCACAACTACAGTCTTAGTGGCATTAATTGCTGAATTAGCCTCATCAGATGTTTCATTATTGCTGTGTTTTCTCTTCGATGAACCAACTGTAGCAGGTGGAGAATTGGAACCAGTTGATGTAGCAGCTGTTGAGATAGCATTGGCAACGGAAGTTACCCTTGGCACTTCGGTCAATTGTTCAGCTTCATTTGTGATCTCTTGCTTAACTTTGGCTGCAGAATTTGCAATTGAGGAACCTTCAAGTTGAGCCTCTTTCACAATTTGAGTCCATTCAGATTCCATATCAGGAAAACCAGAACGAGATGCTTTTGGAGATTGATTCGGTGTAGGCAATTGGATACTTGTATCACTGGCATCAGCATTAGAATTGGTATTGTTGTTGGTAGATGTTTTGCTGTTCTTGGACAACTCTTCTTCTTTCTCTAGCTCTTGTAAAACATCAATTTCAACCCATTGAAAATTCACAAAAGATTTACAAGCATTGCAAATAAATTCATCAATTTCTTCGGCTTCTTCATTGGCCAGCCTCTTTCTTGACATTCTTCCTCTGGATCTCTTTCTCTTTTCCTCATTTCTTGCAATGACTTGCTTAACCAACTCATCATAATCAATTTTCTTTTCAATAGTAGTCACAAATCTGACTAAGTCATAGTTGGTCAGCGCAGTTGAATATTCACGGATTTGAGAACAATAATCAGTGAACGATATCCGTATCATTTCTCTGATGGTATCACGGGAAAATGAATGATGTTCATTGTTGACTAAGATGTCATCCATGATGTTTCTCAACAACTTGTAATAGTTAAAAACTGCTTCTTTTTTAACTAGTTTGTACTCATTTAAAGCATCTTGTCCATAATGTAGCCAGAAAGGCATGGTAAAATTAACAGCTTCATTAATATTAAAACCACAATTGAAACCAGCATGATAAACTTTAGGAAATGTAATAACAAACTCATTAGGGCCTTGATCAGCATGGTACACGTGTAATGTCTTACCTTTTTTCGAACGTGCCATTTCAACCAATTTATTCGGACTCAGCAAGGACACCAATTGATGTAATAAATCAGGTTGTTTTTGGAAATAGTCTGGAGCACATTCGTGGAAAATGGATTCAAACAAATCACATTCATGGGCTGGGATACCGTACCATTTTTTAACACTTCCAACATGACAGTAGTTGGCACTCATTGTATAATGATCTTCTTTATGCCAGCAAAAAGTAGAAAACATTGATCCAACGTAGATCCATGGAACAGTCATACCGGAGATCTGATCTCTAGATTCGGTTCTGAAGTAGTTCAATAATGAGCCTGGAGCAAACGGCAAGTTGCACAAGTTGAAAGGATGTTCAACATACTCTTTGTACTTGGTTTGGTCAATCAGAGTATTATCTTTAGTTGGGAATCCTGAAATTTCATCTGGTTTCTCATTGTGGACATCGGCACCGTATCTGACTTCAAAATCATTCTCCTTCTCAACTTCAACCAGATTCCAGAAATCTCTCTCCAACATGGCAACAGTTGGTTTATGATTACCTTGGAAACGCTTATCACAATATTCATTCTTGAAATGTTCACAAAATTTTTGAAATTGTTCAACTGTGAAAATAGATTCAAAGTCTTCCTCAAAACCATAGTCTCCATTGGAACCAATCAAACATTCATCGCAAAACCAGTCACCTTTGGGAACTTTAGTCAACAACGGGGTTAAACAACGCATATGGTAAGTACATTCGCAATCATCACAGATTAGCATCTTAGCTGGATCGTCTTTACCACCACAAACCTCACATTGGGTACCATGAGAAATACCAAATAGTGATTCACCGGAACCATGTTGTCTGAATTTTTCCAGTGCTTCAGTAATAGGTGACTTTTCCTTCCCACCACTACCGGTACCTTCATTTTCATGCTCGGCCGCAATCTGACGGGTCAAGTACTTGGAATACCTACACAACTGTCTAAACACATCTTTGTCCTTGAAACGGTTTTTGAAAACCTGCTGGAAGTTCTTAACAGTGAAAACATCATACGAGTGAATTCTTTCATTGTTGTTCAAATCAACATATCCTGACTTGATTGGTTTTTTGCCCTTGGTTCTCAAATAGTTGTTGAAACCAGAAAGCCAAAATCTTCTGGATCTATTCGTCAAATTCAATTCACTGAGGTTTTGCAATCTTGTGTGAAACTTGAAACTGGATGGATCGATGGATAATGGTGGTTGCCAGTCTGTTGGAGGTTTCACTTTCACTATACCATAGTAAGCTCCCAGCTGGACAACTTCCGCTGAGTTCAGATACTGAATGGGATTCGCAAATTGCTCTACTGTCGGATGGAGAGTTGGAGCCTCTTGGGTGGCCTGCATTTTTCTAGCCAATAAATTTCAATAGTTGATGTCACTTCCGGGTATGATGATGTGCAAATAATTTGGGGGAAAAAGGGAAAAGTAGTTATTTCAAAAGAAGGGGGAGCACTCACTTCAGGAAATAAATTCTGGCTTAAAAGTAAATTTGCTGTCCTGTTCTTGTTGGATGTTCACTGTTCAGCAGTAAGTTTCACTGTTTGAGAATGGAGAAAGTTGATGAGATTCAAAGACGATGATATCAGTCAATATGGATGTAGAGCAAAAACAGTTGCAGCTGTCCATGAGTTCAATCATGTATCGGTGATAGTGAAACTCAACACTAGAATCGTTGAAACTTGGTAGATTTTGATGCTGTCCGGTCGGTCGTCTCAGTTAGAGTCTCCCGCAAAAATGCCATGGATGCCCCCATTATCGAATCACTCACTAGCCACCCATTCAGCCCGTTTCAGACAAATGTGCATCGCACGACGTGGCTAAGCAAGTCTGAAAAATGAATAGCACTGCATGCATGGTTGCTCGGAGGGTTATTTGTTTGTAGGGTCTATATGAACCAATAAGGAAATTATTTTCACAATGTTTTGTGACTGAAACTTTCCAAATTCCTTCAAAGCTCGACCTTTCCTAAATTAACCCTCTGACTCGCTTAGTATGCAGTGCAATATAACAAATCTACCCTCGACCTCGAGCAGCGAGCTTCAGCTGCCGAATATTCCTCCTAACAACGTGAAGTTTGGACAACTCGACATCATGCACCCAGTGGATTTGGGAACCAGTTCCAGTTCAGTTCCAAATCCAGAGTTTATCAACTTCAAATCGACAACTTTGATATACAGCAAATCAACATCAAGATTGACTGATAGTTTAAGACACCCTCAGATCGTCATGCCCAACTGGGAAAGGAAGAAAACTGAAAGCCATATTTTCGACAACAAACTCTGGTACAACAAACACTTTAAAAGAAAATGATGAACGCATATACTCAATGATCAAAGAATTACCAAGAGAAGTTCAGTTTTACTTGTTTGCAATTATTTTCTGTGGTACACACAACATCAACGAACTTCTCAAATTGATTGATCCCAGTTGGTACAATCCTTCCAACATTACAACACCACCCAGCTCACCAATGCATTTTGTTTTCAGGTTGATTTTTCAAAAAATGAGTTCTTGCTTTAGTGATCACACCATTTACGTGAATACAATCAAGGGAGAGTTCCTTTTAACGGTTCGGTTTCAAGTAGCCCCGGGTACAGATTCCCTTGTTGATCATCTTCTGTCATATCTCGCTGTGTTCCCACCAACTGATTTTCGACTCTTTATTGGTCGCTCAGTCGCCAATAGCACTAGTATGGGTGGTAGCGAAAGAGAGATTCAAACAGTTGAGCCGTTACATTGATGCTTGTACTAGTCTAGCGATTCAAGATGATTTCCGATTACCTCCGTTGGTTAAACCGGATATTTTGTTTCCCAAAGTAATGAGACTAATACTTCAAAGTTTCCAGTCCAATCACCTTAACCGTCTCACCAATGTTTCTATTATTAAGATTCGTGTCGGATGGGGAGCCACAACAGATTACATGGAAGGTATGCTGAACAGTATCACAATCCTACGCTCTCATAATCATGTCAAAGAAATAAGAATCTTCATCGAACACAGGTATTTTAGGCGTCCAGGAGATCCTACTTCAGACCAAATAATACAGTGTTTTCATGATAATAGTTTGCCTGTGAAAATTTTGCCTCTTACTTGAAATGGGGATATTATTAAATTTCTTTTTCCTTCTTTGTTTAACTGGGTTAGAGGATATCACTTAGTGAAGCGGACATTCAAAAGTTTCCTCTTTTGGCGGAGTGGCTACAAAAATGTATATCATTGAAAGAATTAAACATAGTTGGTACTTACAATGCTGATATAGAAGAAAGAATACTAAAACTGCACAATTCATCCATTTCAAGACACACTATTCACAATGTTCCATTTGACGTCTCTGGATGCCCAAAGATTGAAGCTCTCACCTTCAGTTTCTACAAAGTTGATGAATATTGCAAGGCTTTGAGCAACCTCAAAAAGGCAACTGTCCAAGAGCTTCGTATAACGGGACTAGATTTCATTAAGAGGCACCAAACTAAGACATCTATTGAATTCGAGATCCCTTCATCAGTCCACAAGCTTACTTTAGAGTTTGTCGGAGAAGGAAGAAATATTGAAGATGTGCAAGTCAAGCCTTACTCCGTTGTGTTACCTTCTAACTTGGAGACGTTGTTCAATTTTGGTGTTCCTGTTGTTTTTCCAAATCTTCATACGGCTAATAGTTTGTAACAAGTTTGTTTTTGCTGTCCTGATAGTGATTGTTTTGCTCCATTTATTGGCTCTCTCCCGCCTTCTGTTCAATACTTACAGTGGAGAATATGTCAAATCTTCCCCATTTACCCTTTGCAAAGATTAGTTTGTCTCATTTGCCAAATTTGAAGTCCCTTCTTCTTGATGGTCTTGATCTGACTCTATAACTTACCAGAGTTCGTAAAGTTCTTGAAAATGGAGTTATCGTTGACTTGCAGTAAATGTCGGTTGAGAAATGACCTGAGAGTAACGTCAGTGAAATTCAAGGCAGGAGTATCACACAAAAACTTTTTCACAGAGTTCATATTCATAGTCAAACATGATAGTCGTGTCTCTGTTCCAGCAATTATCGTTTTGAACCAGCATATATTAATTAAACCAGATCGAAAAACCGAAGTTTGCTGCTGATGGTAGAGCATACTTTTCTTACCGTAAGATATCCCCGTTTCAGTTTTATCATTCAAAATCATGTATGTTACAGCATATATATTCCTCCTAATTATACTATATGGTCATATATCAAAAATGTACAAAAGAAGCTATAGAGATGCACAAAAAATTATCATCAAAGTCACAAAACATGGCATGTCAAAAATACTTAGGATGAAACAAAATATAAGCTAATTAATATTATATATAAATTGTAAGTCGTGCACTAGTAGTCGGTCAATTTATAATTATGATCATGGTAAGAAAAACAAACAGAGCCAGCTTGTAGTACAAATTTTGATCAAGCGTCAAGTGAATCACCTTCAGCTGGCTTGATCTGAAGAAAGCTTACGTTCGCTGGTCAATTTCAAAGAGTCAATATCAATTGACTCTTCTCCAAACGCCACAGCAACCGCTTCTAAAGTCTTGCCAGAAGTCTCGACAAATGTCAAATAGCAACAAACTAGCTCAACCGCAATAATACAACAGTAAACAATATAGTACTTCCATTGAATAGCATCCAGCACATACCCCCATCAGTCTTCTCATGACAGACAGCAAACGGTTTCTTCATCAATCTGTTCAATAGCAAAAGGAATTTGTTCACTCCAAATATTTGTATCGGCGTGAGGCCAGCGTTGCAGATCAAGAACTCTGAATTCTTGTCCTCCACCGGAAAACCCGAGGCTCCGGACTAGATAAGATCAGCACCAAAGCATTCGAGTAAGGTGTGCGTGACACCATGTTCACCAAAACACTCGGTTTCACAAAGGTGACAGCAGCCAAAATAGTTACTATTCGAAAGACCTGTTTGAAGCATATAAAAAGCTTCTATGCAGAACGGAAAGAGCCTTCTTTGTTTTCCCAACCATTTGAAGTATTTCTCCCAGCATTCCGTGGATTTTCTAGAAGTAAAATACCAGTAATCACATGAGATAGATGGGTCAAAAGGCTGTGAATCATAAAAATACTTTGAAGTGTGTTGAAAGCACTCCCTGCAGATTGGGTTATCAACTAGACATGAATTCAGCACCCGCAATTGTGTCATTGAAGATAGGTTTGGGGCAGTGGTGACGAGGTGGGAGTAAGTGTTCTGATCAAAGGCAGTTACTGCTGTTTCAATTGGAATAGCGGTTGATGTCAACTGTAACCAACTGGCCAGATACCTTGTGATGGTTGGACAGATCACCATCGGCTGAACTGTTAGCACATTGATGGATTGATGAGATGGAGATAGGGGGATTCCTTAGAGTGATGCACT
Source organism: Ambrosiozyma cicatricosa (assembly GCA_030579935.1). Taxonomy (NCBI): domain Eukaryota; kingdom Fungi; phylum Ascomycota; class Pichiomycetes; order Pichiales; family Pichiaceae; genus Ambrosiozyma; species Ambrosiozyma cicatricosa. The sequence goes on along the minus strand of JAKTRY010000263.1, from coordinate 18,054 downwards.
TCCAGCCAGAATTCCTTGAACTTGAATGAATGATGGAGTGGAGAAATGATCAGATTATCTAATAGATCCAATGTACCAGATGCATTTGGTTGGAAATATTGTGATATCTGGGAGTTGGGCTGCTTGTAGAGAGGATGAAAAAGGGGAATGTTGAGATTGTACCTGAAGAGCCATCCAGAAATCCTGGCAAGGTTATCCCGGAGAGAAATGAAGGAGTTCACATTGGAGAAGTTGATGATTTGATGTGGTAAACCTAACTACCTTTTCCTTGATGAAATTAGCACCAAATTCTTTACAGGCGATGATGTTTGCTAATGACTGAAGTTGGATGTTGAATATGTCATGGATGGGGTGACGTTGTATTATCGGTGATGAAATTAACTCGTAAATGTAGGTGTCTCGTCTTCCCAAAACTTGCTTCTTCAGGTCAAGAAGCCCTAGACCACCCTTATTCACTGGGACATGCCATAGTTTCTATCGTAAAATCCCCCATGCATGTGATTCACACTATTTTCCTTATGCACAGAAATCAAATCTAGAGACAGTTAAAGTCGACAACTCGACTTGATTTATTGTAATGTGTTGGTCACATGTGAAGGATTTCAATCTTGTATGTCAATTTGTGATGATGATGATGAAATCTGTTATTTCTCGTGCACAGCCCAATTTAATTGCAGATACGGGGTATACACGCAAGAAGTATGTACACACTAAAACAAATATATAAAACGAAAAAAATAAAAATTCAGGATCCCAATAGTTTTGGTAATATATGGGTAGCAGCAAAATGATCACCTTTCGGAAGAATACACTAACTATAGTTAGCACCTGTGACGAATGTAATTGTAAAAAAAGAAACCAATTGTTATCACAACCATTAGCACTCAGCAATTTAAGTGATGATGAAATCTGTTACTTGTCGTCTTTTCCCTATACGTGGAAAGATAATTCGATTACGTAATACAGATGTCAGCTAAACCCTAAGGTGGCAGCCCAGATTTCTCAAAGTTGAATTAATGATGAGAAGATGGTCGTCAGGTCGTACAGAAACACGATAAACGGCAAACCACCATCATAGCAAAAGCACCGTCAAAAACAACATATAATCATTTGGTATCATGTCAGATGAAGGAACGAAAAAGGGTCCAATCCCTGTTCTTGGGTTTACAAATCACATTTCCAGTCGATCACCTCCTACCGACATACCCAACACCAAGATGCATCTCAGCAGTTCACCCTTATCATCGATGTACGCACTTGAAAGACAACAACAAAGAAGGGCAAGTGGATCATATTCAAGAAAACCATACGGTATATTTGGAGGGCCTGGAAGTGCAGGCAGCAACTTATCAAGCTCACCAGGGTCCAGCTTCCCTAAGTCGAATCCAAACAGCATTGTCGTTCCGGCGACAAGCTCTGTCAGACATTCCGATACTCAGTCAGTGTTCTCTCATTACAACCAGGTTACAGATTCAACAGGATTCCATTCAGCAATTGAAATTGTGAAGTGTGCCAAATCAAATACAACGCCCAACTTGTTCATCATTGGAGGAACCAAGACATTACAACTATTGAAACTATCGGACAGTGAGATTTCTTTAGAGTATGATTTAGCTACAACTAGAAGTTCTCAAACTGGGCTCATTACAGATATCAAGTTTGGACATCAGAATTATGGAAGGCATGTTGCATACTCCACATTTTTAGGCTCTATTCATCTATACAACTTGGACAAAGGAAGAGTCAAAACGACTCTCAGTGAACATAAAAGAGCAGTCAACAGTATAGACTTCAGCACAGCAAGCCCTTACTATTTGATATCTGGTTCTCAAGACGGTAAGATGAAAATTTGGGATTTAAGAGTGAATTCTTCCAAATCGGCACTTACGATGAATGGATATGCAGATGCTGTTAGATGTGTTAAATTCAATCCAAGACTTCCTAGGACCGTATGTGGTATATTTGACTCGGGTGTCATTCAAAAATGGGATATTAGAAAACCGGATAACCGTGAACGCAGCCTTACTGCACATACTGGACCAGGTTTGACGTTGGACTGGCATCCAGAATTGGACTATATTGTTAGTGGAGGAAGAGATCGTCAGTTACAAGTGTGGAATTTAACTGCCAGTGGCGATCTTTCAAGAACACCTGAACATGTTATTAAAAGTACTGGGCAGATCTCCAATGCCACTTGGTGTAAAGGAAGAGGAAACAATTCGGTGATGAATACAGATATTGCTGTCAGTTTTCGCGATGATATGAACGTCCAAATTTGGAACCTGCACAGAAAGTTTCTCGCCAAAAACATCATTGAATGTCATACTGGACAAGTTACAGGTTTGGTTTGGAAAAATCCTAAATATTTGGTTAGTTGTTCCAAGGATAAAACATTAGTTCAGACTAATGCTTTGAAGGAACCTAAACTTGTCGATAACCTCCCAAATATTGTCACTTCATGGAATTGGAGAGCAAACACAGATTTGATGATGATTTCACAAAAAAGAGACCAATTTGAGACTGTCAACAGTGGAAAAACAAAGTCTGATTCATTATCTGTTAATAGAAATTCAACATCGGTTCCTCAATCTCCAAGTGATTATCAATTCCCAACTCCTCTGTCTATGCAAAGAAATAACTCTTCAAATGCTCAAATTATACCGCCAAAAAGACCCTCCACGACAATTTCTTTACAAGCTTTGAATCTTCATTCCAGTCCAACGGAGTTATCTGATTCTATTAAACCCAAATTATCAAGAATGAGCAGCATGGGTCCGGTGACACGGTCATCCCCATCCCGACAACAAAAACATAATATTGTAAAGCCGGCTCTTGCGGTCCCAATACATGTTCCAGTGATGCAAAATGAAGTTGAAGTGGTAAAGTTTTTGACAAGCAACTATCTAATTGAAGTACCAAATGGGATGAGTATAACCCAAATTTGTGAGCATAATGCTACAGTTGCTGGATCAGCTCAAAGATTCAGAGATTGTCAAACATGGAGAACAATAAGGGAAAGTATATTCTGGGAACAGTCTGAGAAGGCTATTGGAATGGATGATTATCAAAGTGTGATGTCCGGATCCCATATAACTTCTCATATCCATGATGATCCTCAGCAGAGAAGAAATCATTCAACTGTTACATATGACACACATACAACTACAGGTGCTAGTGTCAACGATCAACTAGGAACATCATTGGGTTCCATGAGTGGGTCCAGTGTCTCTCACTATAAGTCAGGACGTCAAGAAAGTTTCTCATTGAATCCTCATATTAAAGCGTTTCAGGAGGGGAAACATCAAGTGTTGAGTAATCTGGTGTCCGATGTTGAATCTAGAAGCAACAGCAAAACAACGTTTGATACGATGAGTGATGGAGCAATTGATCCAAATGAAAATGCTGTCATTGATGATGACGATGCCACTACAACCAACACAAACTCCAGATCAAATTCAAAAACTGATAATGTCAATATGCCAAGAACTGATTCAATCAATGGACCACCTCATAATTCCGGTTATGGCTCTGAAAAACAGGTTGCTGGTTCTCCGGAAAGTATCGCTGACTATATTCCGCCTTCAGAAATAATAAATCCAATGAAAAAATTTAACAGATCAGGGTCCAGCTCGTCTACCGGGAAATTTAGATTTTCATTCAGTGCTGCTTCTGTCGACTTTGACAATGAAAAACCCGTGAATCTTTCGAAATCCCCGAAGTCGTCACTGTCTTCATCTATATTGGCAAAATCTTCGGGTTTACAATTTGGATATTCACTCAGGCAAACGGCTAGATTGGAGCCAGCGAGCTCTGTTAGTATGGAGTTGTCACCAGTCAAGAAGCCTCCACTCACTTCTACCACTAGGGAAACAAACACTTCTGAAGGTACCCTCGCTCCAATACTCACAGCTACTGTGACTAATGAAAGTCAACTAACTGCGGGTCTCAGAGGACCTTCTGGAAACTCCACGCCAAGATCAAGATCTCCTATTTGTATCCCTCACCACCATCACAATGACATGCATCATCATCAGCATCAACACCACCAGCATCATCAACATTCCCCTCCTACCGATGATAATATCGAGGAAGAAAGTAATTTAGGCGATGATGAAAATCAAGGTAATAGTAGTGACTCAGATACTGACTCATTGCGTGTTTCAGATCAGGAGAAGGATGATGATGATATAGAATATAAGGAAGTTGGTGTAATCAACGCCAAGAAACTCAGGGTTCCATGGGCCCCTACAAGTATGATTCATCAAGCTATCAAATACAGTGCTGAACAAGGAGACGTGATCATGGCAGGTACGATGGCTTTGTTATTCAAACCACTTTATCCACGTTCAGTGACACGTAAACAAGCTCAAGAATACATTTTAATGTACCATGAGTTTCTTTGTCGTCGTTATCTATTCCTTACATCTGCTTATGTCGTGGACGTTGCTTCTAGATCCTACAAACTTTTCAAAACTATAGGACAGAATAAAACCTGTACTCACACATTTTGTCAACACTGTGGTCAGCTTATATTGAATGAATCTACACAGAAGCAAAAAAGTGAGAAGAATAGTAAAGTTCAGTTTGGCTTTTGGTTTTGTGAAAATTGCGGAAAGAACCAGGGATGCTGCATTTATTGTAATGGGCCATTGAAGGGTAATTGTGTTGCGTTGCTTGGGTGTGGACACAAGGGACATTTTCATTGTTTAGAATCTTGGTTTATTGGTGAAATGGAGACCGAGTGCCCTGGTTGTGGTACACCAGCTCTATAGGGAAACTGGAATTTCTAGCTAGTTGATTTTATATAGAAGTATTTATTGATATTCAGTAAAAACTATACATACGTTGAAAAGGTATCTAATGCATCATGCATAATTTATATAGTAATACAAAGAAATAAAAAATAAAAACCTATTTCCCAAATGGGTTGACCTGAGTGAGGCAAAACTTATGGAAAGCTTCCCAGTAACCTGGTTGAATAATAGTATCATTGTGATGAGCACCTTCAAAATCTAGCCACTGTTTTGAAGTGGAGGTACTCAAATCATATAGCTTCTTCATATGGGAAGGAGGCACAATCTCGTCGTCCAATCCAGAAAAAAACAATACTGGTATACGGGAAGGAATATTGGTTATCTCATGTTCTGAATTCCAAATCTGATGACATAAATACTTGAATGGTCCCAAAAATGGAAACAAATGAGGAATCACACGAGGAATGTTCAAAAAAGTATTTTCCAAAATCAATCCACTGATAAGATGAGGGTATTTCGCAGTGATGTATATGGCAACGGCACCACCTAAAGAACGACCGTATGGGATAATACTCGAGTTGCAAAGTTGTTTGTTTGAGCTAATGTATGCAGCAACTGAATCAGCATCAATTTTGAGACCTCTTTCGGATGGTTTACCAGTGGAATGGCCATAACCTCTATAGGAGTAGATGAACACATTGTAACGCAACGACTCGTAGATATACTGCACCACGGGCAAGAAATGGCCCATGTTACCAGCATTGGGGCATAACACAAGAACAGTCTTATTTGTATAGTTTGGATCATTTGGATCTTGTAATATGGAAAAGGCCTTGATTGTTTCACCATCTAAAGTTTTCAGGTCCAAGGCTTCATAAGGCATATCATATTCATCGGGCGTGTCGACTTTTCCATGACCACCATTCAAACCAGCTGGATAAATGATATTTGATTGGAAGGTATACACTCCCAAAAGTGCAACAGCGGCACAGGATGTACCTATTATGAAACCCGTTTTGAAAAACTTGAATATGCTTGAGATGGAGACGGATGACCAGATAGTGGCGATTGGAGAGGCGGTAAGAGACGATAGATCGTTGTTGTTCAGTATATCCAGTTTGGATGGGTCCAGCATGCTGAATAATGGACAATGATATTGTGAATCCAAAGAATCTGGAACTGGATAGTATTGGAGAATGTGTTCACTAAAGATGTTCTTGACTCTTGAATCACGAGCATCTCTTAAGAAGCGAATGTGTTGTTGACCCTGTTGATCTCAAAAGTGTTGAAGCAGCGCGCTGTTGCGCGGCTCAGGTTTAAAAGATAAAGAGGCCTCTGCCCAAAACCGGGAATTTTTGTCGCGGAAAAAGTAGTTTCAAAATCTCCCAAAATCTACCTCGTTTTCTAAAATTCAACCCGATATTTGGGATTTTATCCGCTACGTAACCGCTAATTATATAGGTTTTCGGTACAAATATTTCAGTTCAGCCACGTGACTTGAACTTCTAAAGAATAACACATCACATATTATAAGGGGGCTGAATGACTGCGCCCACCATAATTAGACACAATTTCCTGAAACTGGTTCCCGAAACTTCCAAAACTAATTTTACGAAATCTCAAAACTAAAGAATGAGTTTTGGGCAAACCCCTATCAAAAGAGGTTCTCGGGATTCCATTTACTGTTACCCCAAAGCTTGTATATTGAAATTTATAAATATCGGTTGACATGAACTATGAAATATTGAAGGAGAAGGTAGCACTAGTAGTTGATAGTTATCCACGCAGGGAAGTAAATAGGTCGCTCACAATAGTTATATACGTTATTGAAAAAGGGTAGAAAAAGAGTAGTAGAAAACAAAGACGATCGCAAAATAATTTCGTAGAAAAAAAAAGAACACCGATAAAAAAGAATAAAATAAAGTCATTATAAACACGAAGCAAATCAGCCTATCCGTTTATTAAATCTAAAAGCCAACAAGCCCAACCACCTCTGGTCAGTAATTGCACAAGATATTGCAGTACGCCAGGTTTAACCATATTGTAAATGTTACCGCAACCACTATTACCTTCTTTCTCAAAGAATCCATCGCCATATTTGATGTAGTGTCTGATATTACATCCATTCCAGAAATTCCACCACTTTGCTCTTTGACAAGGTGAAATTCTCAACAAATTTTTGTTCAAAGGACCACCTGGGCCATCAATATATTTCCATTCCCACGGAGACCAGTGTTGTCTTGGGTCTTCAGGAACTAATTTCTTATCACCCCAAGTACCCATATAGTTTAACCATTCACCATAAGCGGATTCTCTGAACACTTCTGATCCATTACCTTTGTGTACCTTTACACCATCGTAAGTATAAGCCAAGTAATTCATTGTTGGATTCCATAGGGGACCTCTGTCAGTGAAATCACTCAAAATTGCATAAGGAATATCGTGGGAATGTTGACCAACAGAAGGATAATTGGCATGGGTACCTCTAGCTGAGAAAATTATTGGGTGTTTGCCCTCATCATCATCGGACTTTTCAAGATTCTTGTAAAAAAACGCACCACCGCCACCATGTGCACTCATCCAAACAATTACTGGTTCACCTTTGTAAAATCTGACCAATGAATGTTCCCAATCTCCAACATGGTCTCCGTAGGGTCCGAAGCCCATCACGAAGGGTCCCAAATTGAAAGAGTAAAAATAAAACCAATATGAATCAACCCAGCCATTTCCTTTATCGACAACAATCAATGTAGCTGGAGCATCTTTGATTTCACCAGTGTAAAGATTAGGTCTGTTCTTCAATCCGGTAAGCCAATCTGGGTCTTTGTCAAAATCTTCATTGGAAGTCATGTAAACTTTGTTGGACTTCGGATGGATGTTGTAATTTTCTAATTCATCTAAGTCATTAATGCTCAAATGTCTTTTACCATCTTTCTTCAATTTTCCAACTGGAACTTCTGTACCATTGGACCATTCAGCATGAAAATGAGTAACGAAGTCATCGATATCGTAAGGCAAATATCTCTCCTCAGAATAAAGATAAACTAGAGGCGCATAGTCGATGACATATTGAGGAATTTCACCATCTTTCAAAGTTCTTTCTTCTTTTGTTGGGTTTGGAGTCAGAGGTGGCAAATCTCTGAATTGACCTGCTGAGTTCAATATGTTGTTTATCTGATATTCAGCATCTGATGTTTCATGTTCGGAACCGAATGGAAAGGGAATTGCAGTCGCTATCTGTCGATTGTAATCAATTAAAAGTTGTAGTATCACTAAGAGTTGTAACAGCAGTCTCATATTGGGGTTCCTATATGTTAATGATGTTCATGGGTGTTGATATGTTTTCAAAAGTAGAAAAGAAGTAGCGTTAACCTGAGTTTCAGGAAATGTACACCAGCCCTGTTATAGTGAGCTGAATTCTCTACATACAGTAACAGGAAGGGACCACCATAAAGAAAGGGAATCTCGTTCTCGTTTAGCTCTAGTGTGTGGCGACGCGGTGGGCTGAAACTAGGTCATGTGATTTGAGCACGTGCTGTTAAAGTCGTGCAATACACAATATCCCAATGGGAATTCAAACGAGCATGGTACTGAAGTCTTGAGAGGAGTGACTCCTGGACAATTCAATGCTTCAAGTTAACACATAAATCAGTACAGTTCTTGCAGTGGTTCAAGATTCAAGAAATAACATCATGTGTGGTTCCCAAGAAACCTCCAGCTAAGAAAAGGAACAGGCACCTCTTCCAATCGCCATTCACCCGGAAAACTAGACATCACATTCATTAAACTATCTTCAAACAGCATTCTCCTCCAAAGTTGGCTGAAGCCATTTGAATTCTAGTAACAATATTTCAAGTGTCCATATAACAGCAACAGCAACAAATCAAGGGTATCAGCAACTTGATTGGCCATACACGGGGTTATGCCGATCTTAAACCATCAAGATCAAATCAAAGATTACATCAGGACTAAGTTGAAGTTCTTGATTGACTGTATTAATACTATCTCCTACTTCAACCTAAGTCACAAGACTTAACCATGTTGTTATGCTTTAATGATGATTGAATTCCGTGTTTCCTGTCAGTCAAATTGTGTTTTTTAGGGACATTGGGGATCATACTTCTGGAAGACGGATAGGAACATGGTTCTGTTGGTGGAATAAAGCAAGAACAACTTTATTGGTTTATGTGTGCTGAATATCAGATCTCTTTTGATAGTATTGGTTTTCATTGTGAAGCGATGATGAGAGCTGAGTCCATTGGAATACAAGGGAGACAAATTTTCTGAAACAGGAGTTTTCATGAATAGATTAGAAAGGTATCAAACTTAAATTTGTTGTCAAAAATCGGAGCTTTGGGCCCGGGAACCTGGTACTCCAGAATTGGCTCAAAATGGCAATCAATACTCTAAGAATTTCAAAACAGATCATCGAATTTTCAATTCTATCACCATTCGATGTATGCCATCCATATCTTTTTAACAGTTACCACGGAATCAATTTGGATCCTCTGTTTATGTCAAAAAAGAAGCTATTTAAATTTTGGTCAAAGAAGCCACTGGGCTGGTGACTTCAAAAAACAATCATCCGCAAGTTCTCCAAACAAGCTATACTTTAGTCCTATATTTGTTTTCTCTACATATGTCTTCTTTGCAATGACCCTTCCAACCAAAATTGGTATCAAATTAGTCTCAATATTTACTTAAGAGATCACAGATGTCAGAGCACATGTGTGAGTGGCATATATAGAATGATTCGATAGATGGTGTCACCTGTATGCATTAATGCTCTCCTTCGATGGTTTTCATAAATTGCACTGCATGTCTCAGTCTGAACCAAATTCACTAATTTAGCTCCATGGAAAGAGTCAATTAGACGCATGTATCATTCAATGGGTTTTGTTCACTGTTCAGCCATGTACGAGCTTACGTTGGCGCATCTATTGCCGTTAGTTGTCCAACTCATACCACGTTCTAGTTTCCCAATTGCAGGTAAGTGACTGAAGCCAGAGTAAGTCATGTTTTGAGAGTTGTTGCTTATATGTTTTACGCCCCCGTATAGCTACTTGTTACGAACCACATTAAGCTTTGAGAATTAACTCAAACATCAATCATCTTTATAATCAGCCTGAACTGATGGTATAGATAAAATCCAGGAAATTGTTCAGCTGATCAGGATTGATCTGCGGTAATGCAATCATTCACATCATCTTCATAAAAGTTATAGTTTAGGTGCAGGTTCCAATTTTGTAGTAGCCGTTTTATGAATTTTTCAATACCCTTCAATGATCGAGCTACAGGTAACAGGAGTTTATCTTGCCAAGTCAGGCAGTATTCCACCGATGTATCAATATTTGTGTTAATGAATCTTCATCCATAAGCTACTTTGATATATCAATTATCATATCATGACTCATTGGTCACTAATTGTTACATCCTACTGTACTTACCACTGCACATGTTACAGATAGTGCTCTAACCCCGAACTCATGAGTTAGAAAAGGATCTCCAGCCAGGTCCACAGCCCACGTACTAACCTATCCCGAAATTCAATTTCAACATATTACAAAAATAAGCTTACTTGAATAGGTGTTCAAGCAAATCAGAGTAAAACAAAACAACAAAGAAGACTTCGATCAAACTAGGTGGTATATATAGGTCAAAAGAAAAGAAAATGTAGTTGAGTATATATGTACACGGCTACAACGTTTTGAGTATACAGCCAATGACAAGCTGATAATATCAATTGTTTACTGATCGAATTGATTACACATAGAAGGTTGTTTTCTTTTTACAAGACAATAACACATGCAGGCCCTTCAACTTCGATCTCGTACGAGCTCAAAGTCACACCGATTTAAGGATAATACCCTCCCATTACGGCACGTCTTACTTCTCTATAGTTTCCCCCTAGCTTTGACTCCAGTTTCCAGTTAGTCCGAATTGTCAAATTTATCTTCGGGTCTTATAGAAGAAGTAGAGATTTGATTGGGCCCAAACTAATTTACGTTAGTCAGTAGCTGGTGATAATTTGGACCGAACATTCAATTGGACAGTGCCGGCCTGCAATAAAAATAATAACCTCTTAACCTAGCTAGTGCAGTACCACTAATACCACTCTATACTAATTGGAAACAAGATAACCTTATAAAATGTTGCAATATTATACGTTAAGCGTCATTCTATAATGCATGACAAAGTTGATTGATTATTCAAAACAACTCTTGAAATTCGTCAATGCCCAACCCATCACTGCACAGTTTAAAGCCATACACGCAAAGAGGCAAATCTCAGATTCCAAATCCCAGTTTTCCTGCATGTGTATAGACTTCCGATTCGTATCCGGTCAATTATCGTACATGGTGTCCGACGGTGGACAGGCGGCTGTCTTTCCCCCATGTACGTATGGACCTGATGGAATCGATACAGCTTCAACAGCTTCTATCTTCTCTCACAGTTAGCAATTGATATTGGGAGCTAGCTTATACTTGCTGATTTTTTTTTTGGACCCATGTAGCGCTTAGATTATACAAATTGGGGAATTCGGTCAATAATATTATTAAATTAGAAGGAACTTTTAAGGGAGGATAGAATCTCAGAGAAGCAGTCATAGTTATCAGATCGATCGGGAAGTTTTAGACAAATTGTAGCTGTGAGAACTCACCACAGTCCACATGTACAGATTTCAGATTTCATTTGCCAGCAGCTAGATTTCAAATTGCCAGCTATATTTCATGGGGAGATCATTTGGATCAATTTGAAGAAGGGTCTATGTACAAATTCTGACCACTTTTCTTGAAGTTATTTAGCTTTTTCAACTCAACATTGGAAGTTAACTTTGGAATCGTCATGTGCATGCCATGTTAAAAAAACGAATTCAGAGTTGGATTCTATGCCACCTGTGAAGTGACAGGCGGGACAAGGGAAGAGAGGCAGGGGCCCTATAGGGTAGGATCCTGAATTGTCGGAAAATAAAATACCGGACAGAATAATGTTTAAAATTAAAAAGTGCCGTTATCCGGCCTGTTAATTTGTTCTGTTTTTTTCTCTCCTTAAGCTTTACATGCCGCGAAACAAACTCTAGCCTGAATACGGTCCACCGTCCCTCATATATCAAGGTGTAATGGAATCCAAAAATATATAGACCACAACAATGTATCATGATGATCCTGTAAAAGTACAGACAAGGTTACAAAATAGATACAACTTGAAATGTTGATCGCCCACTCAACTCAACTCAACTCATGTAAAAAGTGGTCTGTTAGTGGAGGCTAACTCGGGTCCATATTTCAGATCGGCCGGTGTCACGTAAGCAACCCAACCTAGCTACTGATCAATCTGATTATTTTTGTTCTGCATCAATGGAAATTCAGCACACGGCGGCTGTTTTAACTTGATTTTTGAAGCTGCCTCTGATGAGAATCTGATCGAAGTCCCTGCGATCGGGTTATTCTGGAAACTTGTGGACTTTGATCAACTGGATATGTTCGTTGCTTTGTGGCATGTTGATTGTATTTAGCATGTGAATATATCCAGGTTGTAACTTGTGTAGCGTACGGTACCCGATAAATGCTTAGGGAAGCTACATAAATTTCAACAGTACGTACGTAGGCCCGCTCTCTCACGGGTGGCAGGCCAGAATTCAGATGGCATAGACAAAGGCCGGCCTAGGTGTCAGGTCCGGTAAGGAAGTGCGAATTCGGCTGCAAGACTTGGGATGTTCTGCAGCTGATTGATTATTGTTGGTGAATAGATGAAGCCTTTTAGTTTGTATAGAAACTTGGTGGTCTATGTTCTATATAAATTCTGATCATACAGTGACTCTCTTAGAGTCTTGCAGTCTTGGTATTCAAATTGTAGGCAGAGGTTTCCTTGGCCCCTTGGCCTCCCTTGGTCCTTGGCACATCACTTGAATTTCAAAACAGCGTAGACATGTAACCATAACCTGATATATACAGCCAATAAGATATGTTTGAGTAAGACATAGGCAGTAGAAATTATTATAGACTCCACTAATTTGGTAATTAAAAGACACCAGAAGTCAAAAGAAAGAAAGAATAGCTTATTAGAGATTAATTTATCGGTCTTAACAGCCATATGAATTATTGGCAAGTTGAAACCGGCCAAAAACAAAAAAAATTTTAAAATTATCTCGACCATCAGCTGGAGAAATTTTGGAGAGCGGCCCCGGTGAGCGGTTTATTTCAGCGCAGGTTGATCGAACTTATACTGGGGCAGCCATTGGTGCCATTTTGGCATGGGCCCGTTTCCTGAAGTTCTTCACGGGACACAATCAAATGATGCGGTGCTTTGAAATCTAGCTTATTATAATGAGCTTTGACTTCATGCGGCCTCAATTGTAATATGAGGTCTGGCATTGTCATGTCATGTTAGTTGAACGGTGAAGTAACTTTGAGTAGACCCGATCAAAAAAAATTCTTCACTACGTATGTTATACTCTAAATTGTCACCCTATATTAAGGAATCAGCAGCCAGCTCTCCATCCTGCACAATCTTGTCGATCCATCTATGGTATAAAACTGTTGGTATTTCCTCCATCTTTTTTTTCTTACATTCTTTATCGTTTACCTTTTTTTCTGACAGCTCCTTTGATCATCTGTTTGTTTAAATCTAGTTCGATCTCCCATCTTTGACCACTTCACTTCACTTTTCATCAACCTAGTCAAACCTAGATCGTTTACGTTGTCCAATTCAACTTTACAACAAAAGTTCAATCAAGGAGACTAAGAATTATATTATACACACACATTAAAAGAAGTCATTCACTTACTTAAACACATACACACACATACACATACAACATATATAGACATTGAAAAATGGCTGACGTTTTCATTGTCCAAATTTTCTTTATCGTTTTCAGAGAAACGTTAGAAGCCGTTGTTGTCGTGGCCGTCTTATTGGCTTTTGTCAAGCAGTCCATTGGTAAGAATCATCCGAAATTGTATAAGACTCTATTGAAACAAATTTGGTTTGGTGCTATCTTAGGTGTTTTCATTTGTTTGATTTTAGGTTGTGCTTTCATTGGTGCTTTCTACTCATTGGATAAAGATATTTGGGGTAAATCAGAAGACCTTTGGGAAGGTATCTTCTGTATTATTGCCACTGTTTTGATTACCGTTATGGGTATTGCCATGTTGAGAATTAACAAGATGCAAGCCAAATGGAGAGTTAAAATTGCTCGTTCTTTAATCCAACCTCCTGCAACTAGAAGAGAAAGATTTAAGATGAGTTACTTGTTAAAGAAATACGCTCTGTTCATTTTGCCATTCATTACCACTTTAAGAGAAGGTTTGGAAGCTGTTGTTTTTGTCGGTGGTGTTGGTATCACGGGTCACTCTGCTAGAGGTTTCCCATTACCTGTTGTCTGTGGTTTAATTGCTGGTATTGCTGTCGGTACCTTCATGTACTATGGTGGTTCTGCTGTCTCTTTACAAATTTTCTTGTGTATATCTACTGCCATCTTGTATTTGATTGCTGCTGGTTTGTTCTCAAGAGGTATCTGGTTCTTTGAAACCAATACTTTCAACAAGAAGACAGGTGGTGATGCTTCTGAGCAAGGTTCTGGTCCAGGTTCTTATGATATTTCCAAATCTGTCTGGCATGTTAACTGTTGTAACCCAGAAATTGATAACGGTTGGGATGTCTTTAATGCTTTGTTGGGATGGCAAAACAGTGCCACATATGGTTCAGTTATCAGTTATAACGTCTACTGGTTATTCTTGATTGTTGTGATGGCTTTGATGTTGTACGATGAAAAGAAGGGTCACTTACCATTCTGCAAGAACATCAAGTTGAGACAACTTAACCCAATGTACCACATTAAGGGTAAGAAGAAGGATGAACTGAATGAAGCTGAACAAGCTGCTTTGTTCAAGAAGGCTGAATCTAATTTGAACAAGAGAGCTGAAGAGATGGAGAAGGAAGAGCTTGCTAACCAAGCTACTCAACATGAGATGAACACCATACCAGCTCAACATTAGTTAGGTGTAACTGTTCTTTAATTAAGTTCTCTTTTCATGAACAATAATACTTTTGGTTTTTATATTTTTTGTTGATATCTTTTTTATACTTTCGTTCTAATTTTTTCTCATTTCTTTCCTTCTTATGAAGGGTTGTATTTGCCGAATATTAATATTTTTCATGATATATTCGTGTTTTGTAAAATGAATGATATTTTTCATGATATATTTGTCTTTTGTAAAATGAATGGTATTTTTCAAATCACAACATGTATATGCAAGATGGTGAACTTGAAGCCCCGATTCTCCGTTCGAGCCTCTCAAGATAGCCCCGATTCTCCGTTCGAGCCTCTCAAGGTAGCCCCGCTTCAGGTTTCCGATTCGGGCAAGTTTTAGCGCTCGCATCCATCCCAAAAAGATTCATTTCAACTTTAATTTCCCATTCAGTAAAAAGACACATAAAACCATGAATCAGCCAAACCTTCCCACTCAAATATCAACACAACCACAACATGTTTCACACAATATCAACTCACTACAACAAATGACTCTCAAAAGTCTACTGATACCGCCCAATGCAATCATTATAGCGGGAGCTGGAATAGCAGGTCTATGTTCAGCACATCAAGCAATTCAAAACGGAGCGAATGTGGTATTGATAGACAAGAATTTACAAATGGGAGGTAATTCCTCATTGGCTTCTACAGGAATTAATGGAATCAAGCATGGTGAACACGACTTAATGACAAGATCTGCTGCTCATGATGATTCCCAATTTATCTCTGATAAAATGATGTTATCTTCATTTAATTGTTTGGATTCACCAGATTTGTTCAAATATGATCTCATCGTGTCCTCCAAAAATGGGAACCCCAAGAATGAAATCAGTGATCTTAACAGAAAGTTGATTGACTTACTATGTGATCGTTGTGTTGACTCAGTGGGTTGGTTAGAGAAAATTTCACCTGATTTGAAGTTCGATAAGAAAGTTAGAGTGCCAGGTTGTTCGTATAATCGTACGTTATGTTTCCAAAATGGGAAACTTCCTGGGTTTGTCATCTTGCAATGCTTGCTGAATTTCTTTCTCGAAAAATGCAAAACTCATCCTGAAAAATATAAATTGTTGGATCATTGCAAGCTGATAGATTTTATCAAGAATGACACTGATAATGGAATATTGGGTGTCATTTGTGATTACTCGGAGAATGATGATGATGTGAAAATAAGAATAGAATTGTTTGGTCCTGTGATATTGGCAACTGGTGGATTCGGTCAGTCTTTTGAATTCATTTCAAAGTACAAACGTGATTTGGATAACTTTGCAACAGCTAGTAAAGAAACGTGTGTTAGTGAAGTCATTGAATTGGTTGTTGAAGCAGGTGGTGAGTTGACAAGCATGGAGAACTATCAACTGATCCCAACTGGTTTGGTTCCATTCGATTCTGATTTCATGACTTTTGATAGGGTCATCATTTGTTCAGAAGATGTGTTGAAATGTGGAATTTTGATCAATGAGAATATGAAAGTTATGAATGGTCATGGCCAATCTAATGAAAGAATTTCTAGATTGATGTCCAGATCAAAAAACAATTATCTTGTTCTGGATCCTAATGAGGTGAGATTCAACCAAACACTTTCATCGCTTAATAAAAAAGCTTATATTACAAAAATAGAGGTCTCCAAACTAGCCGCCTATTTAAAAACGGATGTTTCAACACTCACAACATTACTCTCTTCTAATGGTATTGATGCTAAGCATGTAAAGATTTTACGTTTGGCACCAACGATTCATATCCCATTAGGAGGAATCAAAGTCACCGAAACAATGGAATTGGAGGGTATTAAAAACTGCTATGCAGCTGGTGAAATAGTTGGTGGAATCCATGGTTCCAAGATGATCATTGGAACTGCTTTACTATCTTGTGTTGTATTTGGACGAATGGCTGCAGATACCGCAACAAGTTTCATTTTATCAAAACTCTCAAACAAAGTACCCAAAAGATCTGCAATTGATAGATTAACACAATTACAAAATCATCTTAACCCATCAAATTCAAATGAAATAATCCCAGAACAGTTTAAAATTCCAGATGATGAATACCAAATTGAAGAAATTTCCAAACATAATTCAAAAGATGACTGCTGGTTAGTTGTCAAAAATGTTGTACTTAATGTGACTCAATTCATGTCTAATCATCCTGGAGGTTTCAATGCCATTAAAGTGAATGGTGGATGTGATGTTTCTACTAGCTTTAATATGTTACATGACGATTCAATGATTCTAAAATATGCCAAAAATTGTATCATTGGTAGAGTTCAAGGGATGATACCTTACTTGGAACTGGTGGATATGGACTGATCATTTGTATATACTTGAAATGCATTCAAATTAAAACTAATCTTTCATTATCATGCATGATAAGAACTTAAAATTTAAAAAAAGGTAATTTGTGTAAAAAATAACTGCTGTGGTTCGTAACGGGGTCGAGCCGCCGATCCCGTCGTTTTTAACAGATTGCCTTAGCTAACTGTTCAAAGGAACCAACGACATATTACAGTGAATGGTTATGGGAAATTGAGACTGGCCCGAGATAGATTAAATGAGGATAGCAGGATGTCCCAATTGGGTAAGTGCGAGGAAGCTGAAGGCGTACCCGCGAGTGTGTACATGACTTGAGTTCGAGGTTTAGCCTCGAACTCGAGGTATATAATCCAGGTGATTCCTCTCTGCCAGTCAGAGTTGGTTTCTCTTATTGTTACTTTATATAGAGTATCCAATACAAGCCTAAGTCGATATACCTAAAGAGACAACAACACAACAAGTCTCCCTTCCCTAAGTAAGGTCGAGTCCCTTCTACCTTACATAGTGTGTGTTACACATCAGGGTGGATAGGATTATATGAGTGTCATGTGACAATGACACTTGGCATACGCGTAGTTAGATTACGTAATGAGACATGACACAAAAGCACGTGATGGTACGATGATATGGATTAGGTGCAATAGTGCTCTTGTGACAAGTATAAATAGGTCTGGTGTTCCTCCCATTCCCTTCCTTCCCTTATATACATGTTCTTTCTTTATAATGAACTAATAACTTACTCTTTAACTTGTGGTTAACATTGCACGAATACATCGTTATAACAACTTGGACATCGACCAATAAGGAATCAAGTTACAG
Source organism: Ambrosiozyma cicatricosa (assembly GCA_030579935.1). Taxonomy (NCBI): domain Eukaryota; kingdom Fungi; phylum Ascomycota; class Pichiomycetes; order Pichiales; family Pichiaceae; genus Ambrosiozyma; species Ambrosiozyma cicatricosa. The sequence goes on along the minus strand of JAKTRY010000263.1, from coordinate 139 downwards.
GTTTCACAAGGGGGAATCTGTAACAAATTTTGTGAGGAATCAGATGCTGCGCCGCTCACTCAGCTCCAATTGTACTGCCACACGGAATAAGATTTTCTTTGGTTCGCGAAGTTCCTAGAATCTTCGAATTAAGCGGAAC
>JAKTRY010000262.1:0-31215 GCA_030579935.1 Ambrosiozyma cicatricosa | reverse complement strand
GTTACAGTTTAGATTTCTCACCTGCTGCTTTCAAGGAATTGGAACCAGATTTGACCGTTGGCATTCTGAAAGGTCTAACATGGGAATGGGGAAGTAGTTAAGTTTATCGGGTTTGTTTTAACTGTATTATTTCATGACCATACCTTTATTTTCTATGTATCCCAAATTTTTAAATTGAATGCTCTATACTATCTTCTGATTTTAAAAACTGTAGTGCTGAATCCTAATTCCTGATTCCTGAAAGAGTTTTCAAGGTAGCCGGCTCTAAAATTTTCACAAAACGCGTCGGCCAGACAGAAGCTCAGAGGACCAGACGACCCACGCGAATTTGAACCGGCCGGTGTAACTCGATCAGCCCAGCGAAAGCGAGGCGGTCAGGCCGGGTAAATAGGTGTAACAGATGAGACTCAGGTGTGCTATATGATATGATAGGTGGTACTTGGTGACTGAGTCCTGGTGAACAAGCCGTGGACCGTGCTTAGAATGTATGAGACATGTCAATGCATTTGTGAAGTTTGGTATGTGGTATATACCACAATGAAACAGACAAGCTCCCTGAATGATGATGTTTCATGATCTTCAATATAAGCATATGAAGCAGGATGTGCTTTGTATAAATATATCAATGGTTTACTCCCAGAATGCAAAAACTGTTCTTCACATCGATACCATGAGTTTCAGTACAGGCTAAGTGAAACCAGCTAGTTATCAAGTCATTGAAGCACTCCATTCATTCAAACTACCATAGATTTCAAACATGAGACCAACTCTATCCATTCCTTCATTACTCAGCCTGATTTATATTTGTTCATCAGCTCCTGTTCCAACTGATTTGGACCAGCTCTACTCACTCACAGATGATGGTTCAATCGAATCAGCAATTGAAGCGGTCGCTAATGGTTTTGGTATTTCAACTGAATCAGCTTTTGATTCAATTGCAAATGCTGTTGAATCAGTTCAGTCAGACTATGATAACGCCACTGGTGTCTATGGTACATCCCAAACTTTGTCACCGAATCCAGATTCCACCAAGACTATTGTTTCTGTTATCCCAATTACTAGTACTTCTCCTGTTACTGAAAATAGGAAGAAAGCTGTGAATCTTCTACAAGACGTTACAAACATTGTAGCTAGAGAGTTACAGGCAAGGGATGTTATCATCACCGAAATTGAATCAGAAGTGGTGACCCAGATGAAGACTGTCTCTGTTGAAGCGTGTGACCCAACTTCAATCATTTCTGATAGTCCTCTGGTTGCTGCTGATGCTGTTGTTGTTGCCACCGTCACTGCTGTGACCGATGCCTATGTCACCGAATCTGTTGATACCACTGTTGATACTACCGTCACCACGGATGTTCAGACCCAAGTTCATGTTGTAACTCAAATAGTTAATGTCAGTGCTACCGTGAGCGCTGATGCTGATGCTGATGCTGTATCCAGTACTAGTGTCCAGAGTGCCAGCAGTTCCAGCGACGAAGAAACAACAACTGTCGTTGCAACAACAGTTGCTCAAGTCACCCTTTCAACCTCAGAATCAAGAGAGTCTGCAGACTCAACCACCACTTTTGCTTCTGCCTTAACTGCAAACTCAGACTCAACATATGTTGCTCCAACATTTGCACAGGCTGCTTCATCTTCTACGAACACCCCAGAAAGAACCACCGAATCTTCTTCAACAACCACTGTTGGAGAGAAAGTTGTTAATATATCCACTGATTCATTATTGACTCAAACTTCCATTACTGCTTCTACTTCTACTTCCACTCCCACTTCCGTTCCTGCTTCTACTTCTACTTCTACCTCCACCTCTGCTCCAGCTTCTATTTCCACTTCTGTGTCAACAAGTGGTTCTTTCACAGGTAAAGCTACCTTCTATAACACAGGTTTAGGTGCGTGTGGTGTTACTTCCAGCGACAGTGAACTAGTTGTTGCGTTATCTCATGATCTATACGATGAAAACAAAACTGGCAGTGTCTCAAGCTACTGTGGTAAGAAAATCTCATTAACATGGGGTGGGAAATCTGCCATTGTCACTGTTGTTGATAGAGGTACTTTTGATGGTGCCACCAATTTGGATTTGTCACCTACTGCATTTGAACAATTTGCTTCCTTGGATGAAGGTGTTTTACCAGGTATCCAATGGTCTTGGACTGAATGATTGATATAATATGATACATTGATCTCGTCAACACAAAGTTTAATATACTTAACATACCCTAACATTACCCGTTCAACTGGATCATTTAAGATTACTAGAAACTATAATATCTTTAAACTGATTGAGGAGCAGTTTCATTCTCATAATAATTTGTTGCCTTGTCGTTTTCTTTAATAATGTGTACTGGATTGCACGTACATTATCCTTCAGTTTATCTACTTTTCACTATATAATTGTCATTTTTTTACTATGAATACAATTTCTATATACATATATTCGATCCATATATTAAATTCTGTATCTTAAGAATATGAGGCACATAATTCCACCTCCATCGCATCTGGAGAAATGAACAATCTAGACAACCAATAATCCATTTGACATTGGCAATACCTATGTATGCAACTGTTTCAAAATGTATTAACCTAGAAACAATTTCCACAATCTCAGGATTCATATGGGATTATAGAAATTTCCACTATATGCTTTCTATATATATACACCGAGTCAAGCTCAATTAAGCTGGTAGTACCTATATAGAAAATGAGGCTTGCTGTTTTCAGTTGTGACCAAACTTTGATGTGCCCTTGATTGCTTTTATGCTTGTTATTTTACTAGCCGGCTGTCTGAAACATCACTGTTTACTCACAGCTCAACGATGCTCAACATTAAAGCTAGATTTCAGAATCATCAAAGTATCAAAGCTGGGTTTCAAGCAGAATATACCCTGTTATACCTCCTCAACTAGAATCAGCCAAAAAAGCACAAACAAGCTAGATCCAGGATTCACAGTTCCCGACTTACTTTAGCTATGTTTCTCAAGGGCAAGACTTTCCGGTAACTCGGCCTATGCATACAATTTAATCCAAAATACTATAAGTACGGCATCAGCTCCATGATTTTCCCAACTATAATCCCTTCATCAAAAACATATAACAAAATATGATCATCAACCACAATCAAGTATAAGACAATTCCCAAACATCAGACATGACAGCAAAGTTCTCACCAATCTTATTATTATCACTTGTGACAATGTTATCAACACGATTCGTGTTAACTGCTCCAATATCTGAAGAAGACCAAGAAATTCAACCAAGCTCAATTTCATTCCAAGAGAGGTCAGCTGAATCCAACCTAGTTTTCAAAAAAAGAGGATGGGGTGGAAACTGGGGAAATTGGGGTAATTGGGGAAACTGGGGCAGTAGTGGTTCATCATCTACTTCATCTGCGTCAAATTATCAAGCCACTAAGACAACAACTTCTGCTTCGTATGGTTCAACAAGCAACTCGGGATCATCATCCACTAACTCTGGTTCCTCTGGCTCATCGGGTTCATCAAGTTCATCAGGTTATTACGAAGACATATATGATGATTCAAGTATCACAAGTTCAACAACCAAAAAATTTAGAGACGATTCTGCTTCTGATCCAACTGGAACATTCACAGGAAAAGCAACATACTATTCACCAGGTAAAGGTAACTGTCAATTGACTTCCACAGATAGTGATTATATAACAGCAATTTCAAGAACAATATATGCTCAAAAGTTAATTGGTCAAGAGGGTTTATAATCTTTCTGTGGTGATAAACTCACTGTCACATATCAAGGTAAGTCCGTTACAGTCACCGCTGTTGATGTTGGTGGTGCTGGTGGAACTTATGATTTGGATTTGTCACCATCTGCGTTTGCTCAGTTAGCTCCTTTACAAAGTGGTATTTTGGATGGTATTGAATGGCATTGGGGTTCTTCCTAATCTAGTCACTTGAGTAATTGTGTTTTCATAAATGCTGATGAAGTTTGTGTTTCTGTTTGTGGTTGTGTTTTTGTTTCTTTAATGTCGTTATCTTTCCAGTTTTCGTTGTATATCTAAATTCAAATTTGCCTTGTTTCACGTTAGAGCTTCTTTTGATGAATCGTTTCAAATTTCAATATTTATCTTTCAAATTGTAGTAACAATGTTGGATAGGTACATCTAGTTGCGTTAACGTAAATCTATCAGATATATCATGATATATCTCCAACTTCAACATTGTTCATCTCGAATGACAACCTTTCAAAACCTGGAGCAAATCAAGAATCAAGAACCAAAATAGTGAATGTTCGTACTTCATGTGATTAGCCACTGGTTCAAAAAAAAGCACAATTGGTTAAACCAGAGAAATCAACTATTCAGCCTTGATGGATTCATTATAGTCACCGGCATTTCAATTTTTGATATGGGCTTTATAAATGCTTTGGACCAATTAACGTTCAATTTGAACGGATTGCTTGAATTTCTTTAGATTGATCAAAGTTCATAGAAATCTATTACTGCGATGATGGTGATTGTGCTCCGGCAATTAAATTTGTTGATGATGGCTGAAGTTCCTTGTCGTTTGTGGGTTCTGATGGTTGTTGTTGTGACTTGTTGTATGTGTTGGAATTTTCAAGTTGAGGTTTTCATCAGGAGAAAATCACGTTACTGTCATTATAAATTGTTTAAATGTTAAAAGGCCTCCTCACACTGAAGAATTATCAGACTTTACTTTTGTCATTACTTAGCCATGATCATGTGTAATAGTGAAAAGCGAGGAACCTGTTCATCATCATGTAATTTTTCTGAATCGTGATCTCCAAAATCTTAGTCTGAATATAGGTGTATTTCCAACAAGTTGGCTGCAATGATCAGCAAGACCACGCTATCCAAGTTCCAACACCCACAGCCATACAGATACAATATACCTTGTATCAAGCTTACTCATGTGATATTTTGTTGCAAATATTGACTCATATAAGTTCAAACTCGACGAGTCTCAACCACGTCTCACTCAGCCTTGACCATTGAAACACACAATCTGAAACACCGAACAATATAAATCAGGGTCCTAGAATATCACAGCAAAGCACTTCTCACAACCATACATACACCATTAAGTTTACAACATATAAGCTCAAACTAGAATTGCAAGATATTCTCTGTGACCTTTGAAGCCCTGATGGACCAATGCATATGCGTGTTGTTCTATGGTGTTCATTTGCTTTGACGAAGACCGAAGTTTTAGGTCTCGATTCGTTTTCGTTTTAAGCAAGATATACATGCTTTTTTTTGAAGTTCAGCCTATATGCTTATCATGCTTACTATATTTTTCTTTTGTTTTAAGCTGGTACCAATATCTGCTCAGCAGGTCAACTGAAAGAAGATGGTTAGATGTCCCAGTAAGGTGGTGGTTCATATGTCTTAATTGCGTTTTTTGACTGTATAAATACAGAACCCAATCCTTCAGCTAGTCAGATTTTATCAGAACGGAATTTTAGATTAAAGCCACAAATACAGAAATCTAACTGACATAAGCATCCCAAAATCTCATCAGTTCACTATGACACAACTATCCAAAGCAATTATATTATCAATATTAGTGTTACTTTCAACACAAGGTGTCACAGCTATGCCAATATCAGAAGAAACTGAAAATCAAGAAAATTCGACTCCAATGAGTAATGGTTCATTTGATTTTGCTACTGCAACACCTGCTACGAATTTGGTTTTGAAAAGACGAGATTGGAGTGGTAATTGAGGTAACTGGGAAAATTGGGGTAATTGGGGAAGTGGTTCTGGTTCCACTAAAACAGGAACTGCAACCAATACCGGCTCTACTAAAACGGTACTGCATCTAATAATAATACTACTGGTTCATCTGGATCATCTAGATCATCTGGATCATCTGGATCATCCGACTCTTCAGGTTCCTCGAGATCATCAGGATCAGGTGGTTCAATATCAGGATACTATGAAGACAATGTGCAAGCTCAACAAGGCCAGAAGAACAAGAAATTTAGAGATGATTGAGCATCTGATCCAAGCGGAACATTCACAGGAAAAGCAACATACTATTCACCAGGTAAAGGTAACTGTCAATTGACTTCCACAGATAGTGATTATATAACAGCAATTTCAAGAACAATATATGCTCAAAAGTTAATTGGTCAAGAGGGTTTATAATCTTTCTGTGGTGATAAACTCACTGTCACATATCAAGGTAAGTCCGTTACAGTCACCGCTGTTGATGTTGGTGGTGCTGGTGGAACTTATGATTTGGATTTGTCACCATCTGCGTTTGCTCAGTCAGCTCCTTTACAAAGTGGTATTTTGGATGGTATTGAATGGCACTGGGGTTAGTTATTCTCAGATTTGGACTTCAAGTTGATGATATGTGTAGGATACCTATTATGTGGTAGTGTGTAGTTTAATCTCTTTTTGTATATTCTTATGTTCTTATTTAAGTTGTTTGCTTTCCCAACAAAATTCAAATTCATCCTTATCGTCACTCCTACGATTTCGGACTTTTAAGTAGTTGAAATTTGTTATCAGTGTTCACTATATACGTTCAGAAAGGTCGAAGATGGATCAAATCACCATACATGCCGTAGTATGGTTGTTGCACCTGGTTGCAATTGTTGCAACCAAGTTTTATCCTGCCTATCAGCGGACTGCAACAATAGCCTCATCCAGAGATTAGGCATTAGTGTTGTCACTTGTGCGCTTGACTTCTTATCGTGTCTCAGTGTCTCAGTACCAGTACCTCGATCGAAGGAGCGGATCACATCGTCACATGATTGAGTCTTGCTTGACTCTTGAGGTCAGATGTCAAGACTCAGGATATATCAACATCGATTTCCTCTTCAAAGGTGAACTTCTTGTTAACCCTTCAACATCACAGCTACCAACTGCCAGTTAGTTATCAATGATCAACACATTTAACAAAAACGTCCCACAAAATGCCACAACATCAGCTGCAGAGTCATCTATATGACCAACAAGTAAGAGGAAGACATACTCAAGTTCCAAAAAGATACGAATACCAATCGATATTGAACAACAATATTCCAACTACAGCACCAAATAGTAGAAACACGAGTCGTAATTCAAGTCTATCAAGACCCATATCACAACATAGGCCGGCTAATTTGTTACCTCAACTTACAAATGAACCGAGTCAGCTTGCAAGATTAAGAAGAGAGACCTCAAATGCATCACGGGCATCATCAAGGAGAACGACATCACTTTGTCCTTCTGAAATTCTACTCCTTAGATCAAAATCAAATACCAGCATTCATTACAATGGTCTTACTAGTACAGGGATTGCCGGTGGAGATTACAAGTTTCCAAAAGTATATCAAGAGAGAAATGTCTCAGAGACAAGATATCCAAATTATGTCTATAGCAATCAAGATAATAATCAAAATTATCAACAGTTACAAGCTAAGTTGAATAATTATCATATGAATGGGGCTAACAACAATGACTATATAGAGAGCAACCCTTATATTCCTTCTGGTTGGCGTGCTAAGTCAAGACAGTCTTCACTTCATCGGCCGATAACAACAACATCTAATCAACAGCATCATCAAGAACGACAGCAAGTAGATCAAGACACAACTTCACGAACTAGTCCAAGATCACCTACATCACCATTAAAGCCTCAGCGCTTACAAATAAGAAGAAAATCAATAGCTATAGAAATAACCAAACCATCAAACCTGAGCAACAAGAACAGCGATAATACAAACAATGTTGGATTAGATTCATCAGTTGAAAAAATCAATGATTTGTATAAAAATAGAATGAACTCAACACAAAACCTTGCATCTGCTACTGGTTGGAAAAATCAGCCACGACCACCGAAGAAACGAGGACGAGTTACTTGGCGTGGAATCGAGAGTCAAAGTCAAAAACATGGTGAAACTTCGGTACAGGTCAGTGAAGATAGTTCCAATACAGGTTCTTTCTCAGGATCAGGATCAGGATTGACATCTGGTTATGGCTCAGATAGGCAATCGACACGATATATGACTGACGGTTCCAGTTCAGGTATGACTCATCACAGTATTGAGACTGGTAACGATAAAGGTGAAAATAATGATGAAATGGATGAAGACTACGAACTTGCCGTTAGGCCATTGACTATCTCAGGAATGTTGGATGATGGCTTAGGTAATTCAAATGAAACATTTTATCTTGATGCTATTGATGATGACAATCAACCGTTGAAATCTGACAGTAAAGTGAACCGGAAGAATATCAAAGAGGAGCAGGTAGATATTGGAGATTCTTTGAACTCCAAACCATTGAGAACACAGTTCAGACAAAATGTTATGAGGGATTTGGGATATGGTTACAGAACAGGACATGAAACTGGTTGGAGATCATTATTGAACGATAATGGGAACACTAATGATAACAATGCCAATATTAAAGGGCCTATCATGGACAATTTTTTAAATTCGTCAATTGAATCAGATGGAATTCATGTTAGCACCAAGGCCAAAAAAACTATTGACATGAATTTAATAACAGCAACAACAGCAATTGAAAAAATGCAATATGAAGAAATTTACAAAGAGTTCAAGAACTTGAAATTGTTTGGTAAAAAACCAATGATGGATTCAATTGAACGTGTCAAAAAAATAAGATCTCAAGCTGAAAAACTACAAAAACAAAATATGGCAGCCCCACCATACGGTGGTCAAGATGGTTCGTCTCAAAATGTAGATGATTACTATCCTTCCAGCTCTACAATTGCGAAATCGTTATTGGCTGTGGATGCAAGAATGAGCCAAACTAGAAATATGTTGTCTTTTCCATTTGGTGGTGGTTCTGGCGGTAAAAGAGTACAAAGCTTGTCTGGTGGTGATGACGGAGGCGTTATCACCTATGCCAAGAATAAGCAATGGAAAGGTAAGAGTAATGTTCAGGGTGCTGGTGATGGTAAGAAGGTTTTAAGCTCATTTTTGGATAAAAATGGGAAGTTTAAGTTGGATGTTGGAGATAAGATAGCTAATGAGATGTGGCATTTGGCTTGTTCTGGAGTTATAAAGAGCTGAATGTTATAGAGCTGTAACTTTTGTTTAATTGTTTAATTGTTTAATTGTTTAATTGTTTAATTGTTTAATTGTTTAATTGTTTAATTGTTTAATTGTTTAATTGTTTAATTGTTTGATGATGTAATTTTATAAACTTTTTTTTTGTGTAAGCTGAAAGAAAAAACTAATTTTGTTATACAGATGTCAGGAGCCAGGACTCAGAACCCAACGGAAAATACGTACCTATAGCAACTGGCAAAGGGTAAAGCAGGTGATAGTTGGTTCACGTTTGCTAGACTTTAGTCGGTGATAGAGTCATGGAAGTTGTAGTTTGATGGCTTGTAGACGTTGAGCAATGATGTTATTTTGATAGTCTCTAGTAAAGTTGATATGAACGACTAGGTTTCATGCAATCGTTTCGAGCGAGACGTTCGAGCCTCGAAGGTGATAGATAGATATGATCGTGATGGACGTTGATTATTGGAGTCCTTCACGTCAAACTTGCCTACACTTAATCCTTAATTCAACTGATACCACAGACTTATAACTATATACAGCAGACAAATTAGAAAAACACATTACAATTACAGCAATGGGAGAAAAAGAGTTCACTTATGTTCACGATACAACACTGCACTGTGTATCACAACCAAGTGGTGTCGCTTCATTCCTATTCCAATTGAAAGACACACCAATCACAGGTATAGGAGGAACACATTCTCCATTGACAGCAAGAATTAAAAATGGTTCAATCTATTACAACACAAAACATGATTTTATAACATCGGGTGAAGAAAAAGAAGGCACAATATTCAAGATGGTGATATACAATGAGCCAACAAACAACTCATTGCGTATTGATTTTCATAAGTTGAAAAGTTCAGGTGATGATCAGACAAAAGAACCATGGAAGACGATGATTGATCTGGATAACATAGTTGATCCAATTGAGGATGTCGGTGATTTGATAAAGAAATATCAAGGTTACTTGAAGAAAAGTTCAAACGTTCCAGATTTGGTGTTTCTTGGTGAACTACCTAGAGAAGCTCCAAAAGATGTTGAAACATGTATTGGAATTTGTGTCTTTCGAAATATTAAACCTAATGTTGATTAGATTGAGCTATGTGCTATTATCATCGGCATTATTATTTTTCTAGCTTCTGAATATCTTCCAAGAATTCTAAATGTACAATTTACAGACTATATACACTAACTAAACTATATTTTCTGCTTAGTCCTTTTCTATATAAAATCCATATTTTGAATCTCTTTCAATTCTACATCTACTGATTACTTCATTTATTGAATTCAACAAATCCCTTACTTTATCGTAGTAGTAGTTTGGTTTTCAAATTGATCGTACAAGCAACAACAACTTAATTACAAGTTACAGCCACCGACGGCAAAATTTGACAGCTCGATATATCTTACGTCGCGCATGACGTAAGCAACTTTATGCACAGCCTGATCTTTTTTTTTTTCAGAAAAAAAAATTGAAACCCATCTCAATTTTCAAAAGAAAAAAAAGAATTCAAAACAAATACATGTAATACAAATCATAGAAAACATTTCTATCACCCAAACAAGAGTCATTCAAGTTGTTCATTATCTTTCAAAAATGTCTTCTTTATCTCAACAACTTTCGTCCATATCCCAAGCGAACCAAACGCTTGCCCTAGACAGAAAGAAAAGATCTAAGATCCATTCAATCTCCTTCCTATATGATCCCTATCATGCAGCAACACAAGATTATGAGTCCATCTTTGCAGAATCCATTGAAGCATTAGACAAACTAGAATCATTGGACTCAAGGTTCCATAAGTTTAGATCAACAATTTTCAACGAAACATCAATTCAAATTGATCGTCAAGTTCAGTCTAAAGAACAAATTGAAAATTTGAATAAAACCATCAATGCATTTTTGGAATTGCTAGGTCAATATTGGAACCTTGCTATTGCTGTTAAAGTTGCCGAGTGGCCATTAAGAAGATTTCAAATGAACTACCATAATGCTGAAAGTTTGTTGTTGTCTACTTTGCCTTACTTTGATCAACCTGTTTTTGAAAGAGTGTTGTATGTTATTCCAAAGAATCAAATTCCAACGATGTTTTCTTGGTTAACCAATTTCAAAACTCATTTACAACAACAGCAACAAGATGGTAAGTTGAGATTACCTTCCAGAGAGAGTTTAATTAAGGTGTTTCATGATGTTTCGTTCTTTCAACTGTATCAGAATTACCTAGCCCAATCAATAACCCATAAGACTCAACATAGAAAACAACTTGTCTTTTTCATCTCTATGACTATCTCAACATTGGCTAGTTTATCATCAACAAGTTCTGCCAAATTGGATGAATTGGTTCCTTTAGTCTTACAAATCTCCGGTTCATTGTTATCTAGTCAAAATTCTGAATGCTTGATCTCTGCGTATACCATCCTTGCCGTGCTATCTTCCGCCGTTCCATTATCTAGAGATGTTGTGTTAGCATCAATTGAAACGATCTTGGTTCATTTGCCTAAACACTCAGAGTTAAACTTGTTGTTCCAATCAATGACTTGTGTTTTGAAGTTGTATCAGACTGTTCAATCCGGTGCTTTGGAAACGCTCCCTCGTTCCATCGTTGATAAGTTACCTAAAAGTTTGTTAGGTGACGAATCTGATTCTGAAGTTCAAGGTGAATTTTTAAAGTTGATCAAGTCATCCAGATTCAATAACAAATTTGTTTGTGCTTATCTACGGTCCAATGTTGTTAACGGTGTTCCTATCTCTAAGAAATTGCTAAACGAATTGAAAGATTTCCAATTGTCCAAAACCCAACTTCAGTTTTTATTAACCGAAATATTGAAGAAAATAAACGATACTAAGGCTGTTTCTGACCCTGCTGTCTTTGCTGATGTTTTGAAATTCATTATTGGAAAGAATAAAGAGGCTTCCTTGGAAACTTTACAAGAATTGGAAATGTCTATTGATCAATTGGAAATGTTACTTCATACCACCTTAATTGACTATACTTCTAATGTTTCACAAGATGAAGATAATAGGGATGGTGATATCGTCATCGATATCGAGAACTCCACTGAAGAAACATCTGAAGAGTTGCTTGGACAATTCAAAGCTGCTAATTCAACCACCCCATCTTTCTTATATGCGACTAAAGTGGTCGATGAAGATTTCTTGAAGTTGCAAAGTTTGTTTTTGAAATCCGTTCAACAAAAAGCAACACACCAATTCTTAGACTCCTGTTTCAACAACAACACAGATTCTAAAGTTTCATTCCTATTAAGAGTTGCAACGTCATTAAACACACCTTTAAGGGGAAAAACAACAGCATTACTATTATTGAAGAAATCCATTGAAAAACTCGACTCAAAAATTCATACATACACAATTGTTCCAATCTTAGTAACTTTGTTGATTTCAAACTTGCCTAAAATCAGATCTTTAACAGGCGAAGTTCTTAAGACAATCCATGCTAGACCAATGACTAAGAGTAAGAAATTCTTATTGGCTGAGACAATGTACGGTGAGAAAAGATCCCCTAACATTGCTTTGCTATCACCTAAAGATGCTGATTTGTTGTTGACTAAGATTGTTGAATCTTTGGTTTCGTTGCAATTAGATCCACAATTGTTTCATCAACAGTTTAATGAGTTGATTGGTAATAAGAAATTAGGTAAGGTTACCTTAGCTTTCTTTGCTTCTCATGCCAATGCAAACAATATCCCAAGTGTTAAGATGGATGCTATGAATATCGTTGTCAAGGGTGCCAGCGAATTGAAAGGTGTTGCTGCTCCATCGCAATTGTTTGAACATTTCTTGGATAGATACCTAACAAAGAGATCAGTTTGGATCATTAGATGTGATGAAACAGGATGTGATTTTGAAAAATTCGAAAAACAAGTTGTTGGTTTAATTACAGCTGGTGAGAAGCATGTCACTGGTATCAAATTTTTGAAAGATTGTTTGAATTCCGGATATCAGAGTTTGGTTGATTGCGTTTCTGAACATATTGTTGACATTTTCGGTACTTTGAAGATGGAGTTCCAATTGAGTTTAGTTGATGATATCATTGAAACAGGATTGAAAGAAGGTGATTCAGATTCAAACTCGGTTCTGTTTGATCCTTTGGAATTATTGGAGTCATTGCCTATTTCAAACGGTATCTTTGCACATACCCTCAAGAATTGTTCTTTGACAAGCACTTCATCCATGCCTACAGGTCAACCAATCGCCAAAAGAAGAAGAAGATCATCAGCATCTACCAAACAAGCCATGAAGGAAACCGAAGTTTCAAACTTGGCTTCTACACACTTGAAGAAAATCACTTTGTTGTTGGATGTTCTCCAAAAATACACCACTTCACCAGAATTTGTTCCATCTTACGAATTAGTCAGACTTTTGATTAACATCCTGGATGATTTGGAAACTCTAGGCAAAGACGGTAAATTGCCAATCTTATACTCTCAAGAAACTTTAGCTACTTGTTTATCCAACATTATCACAGCATTGAATGAAGGTGATGAAACAGCAAAGGTTGACAACTCGACTATCAGAGCAGATGTCATCGTTTCAGCTATTAGATCCTCTGACTCACCTCAAGTTCAAAACAAACTTTTGTTGGTTGTTTCAACATTGGCTGCATTGTCACCTGAACTAGTGTTACACTCAGTGATGCCAATCTTTACATTCATGGGTGCTCATACTGTGAGACAAGATGATGAATTCTCTAACCATGTCGTTGAACAAACTATCCAATGTGTTGTTCCTGCATTGGCACAATCTTCTGAATCAAGCGATGTTCGTGAAGAAGTTGAATTCTTGTTGGCCTCTTTCACTTCTGCATTCTTGCATATTCCAAGACACAGAAGAGTTTCATTATTCACCACATTATCTAAAACTTTGGGCTCTGAATTATCTATTCATTTGGTTTTGTTTTTGGTTGGTCAACAGTATGTTGCTTCAAGTTTGAAGAACAAGATGGGTGACTGCTCAGCTATCTTGGATTTCGCCGGTGTTTTCATTCAAAAATTCAAACCTCATGAACAACTTGAAGCAACCATTAAATTCTTGAAATTATTGGATGAGCTTCCTGAAGATCTGGTTAATAAGGATTCGCCACAATTTAAGAAATTAGTTTCTAAAGTAATCTTTGGTCCAAGTATCGTTTCTTTGGGTAAGAATGAATTTTTGGCTTACAGAAGTGGAATGTTGACCTTTATCAGACATGCCTTGGTTGATTTGAAGAGTAGTGCTGGTATCCCAAGATTGAGATTGAAAGTTGCCACTCAAATTATGGAAAATGAGAACGTTGATGAACTATTGGCTAGCTTTGCATCTATTGTTGAATTGATTTTGTCACGTATCGATCAATACCACATGAAGTCCAGTGAAGATGATGATGAAGTGTTGGATAAACTCTATGAATTATTAGGTGATGTTTTAAGTCTATTACCAGTTGAAGAATTCGTTAAATCAATCTGTGCTATTTTGAAATCGGAGGAATCATCGTTAAGAACTAAGAGTCATGTTACTATTTTAACTGCTTCAAAATTCGAATTGGAACATATTGATGATCCATTTGCCCAAAAAGGTATTGCAACATTGACTCCAATGTTATTAGAGAATGTCACTACCGAACAAAGTATCGAATTGTCACAATCTTCATTAGATGCCATGGCTTCAATTTTCCAAAGATTTAAGGATAGAAATGATTCTAAGTTGTTGATGAAGGCGTTAGGTATAGTCTGCGGAAAATCTGGATTATTGAATGAGACCCCAGAAATCATCATTTCATCGATTAATTGTATCACTGCTATTGTCACTGTTGTTGGTGTTAAGATGATTGGTATGTTCCCTAAGATTGTTACTCCATTATACAAGATCTTTGCTAAAACACAAGAACAAGATGAGGATGAGGACTCTGATTCTTCAAAGTTGATCCAACTTTCGATCTTGGTTTTGATTTCATCTTTGGCTCAAAGCATTCCAACCTTTTTGGCTCCTTCTTTGAAAGAGATCTTCCAAACTATTGTTGCTGCTAATTTGGTTCCTGACTCGATTAGAACTTCAGTGTTGAACGTTATCGTTGAAAACATTGATTTGAAAACCGTTTTGAACTCCTTGTGCTCCCAATGGAAATTCGTTTCTGGTTTGGATTCCAGTTCGATTGGTTTGTTTTTGTCCACTTTAGAACAAACCATTGATCAAATGGAGAAGAAGCAAGTCATCAATCAAGCCAATATTTTTGTCAACTTCTTGCTACAAGCTTTGGAATACAGAGCTGTTTCTAAATTTGATTCAAACACAATACATAGAGTTGAAGCATCAGTTTACAAATGTGGTTTACAGTATGTGATGAAATTAAATGATAAGTCATTCAGACCATTATTTGCCTTCATTGTCAGATGGGCATTTGATGGTGAAGGAACCAATTCAAACATCACTGAAGTTGAGAGATTAACGTCATTCTTTAAATTCTTCCATAAGTTACAAGAACAACTAAGATCAATCATAACATCATACTACTCTTACATCTTGGATAATACTGTTGCATTGCTTCAAAAGTACAGTGAAGGTAAGTTAACTGATGTGAACTTACGTCGTTTGATCTTCTCATCTCTATCATCCTCATTCAAATATGATCAAGATGAGTACTGGCAAGTTGGTGCTAGATTTGATTCTGTTTCTGAAGTGTTAACAAACCAATTGACTAATGTTGAAGATGGTATCGGTAAGTACTTAGTCAAGGCAATCAGTTCTCTGGTTCAAGCTACATGTTCCTCAGAAGAACATAACAAGCAAATGAATGAATTGATGTTACAACACATGAGAGCCGATTGTGGAGCAAGAGAAAAATACTGGGCGATTAGAACATTGAAGACAATTTACCAAAAGGTTAGCGAATCATGGTTGAGTATGTTGCCTCAATTGGTCCCAATTGTTGCTGAGCTTTTGGAAGATGATGATGAAGATGTTGAGATGGAAGTTAGAACTGGTTTGGTTAAAGTTTTGGAAGGTGTTATGGGTGAACCATTGGATAGATATTTGGATTGATCAATTGTTAATTGATCATTGATATTGAAAATTGAAGTATTATTACGTGTATAGGTTATTGTATGACTAATTAACTCTACTTCTTCTAATAAATTTTGGTGCTTTATAAATTGATTGTTTCGTAAAATATGTGGAAAGAAAAACAAATTATGACAACATTTATAGTCGGTGGTAATATATATGAAAAACGACAATAAATCTAGAGACTAGAAACGATGCTCACAGGGTGAAACTAATAATCAAAAAGAATTAAACAAATCAAAAAAAGGTGCAACTCATACAGATTTCACGCTGAAGTTGATGTAAAAAAGATAAGAAAAAAAACTGTAATAAAAATAGAATGAGTGATAATAATTAACAAGGACTTAGTGGCACAAAGACATCAAAGGGGAAGATAAAAAGATAAAAAGAAAAACGTTAAAACAAGAACGAATAAGGAGTATTCAACGAGACAATCTGAGAAAAGCTGAAGATAACAGAGACAGTAAAGATAATTTTTCTAAGGAAAGGACGAAACAAAAACAGAAGCAACTCAACTAAAGTTGATCTTCAGTCCAACCTAGATTATCCAACTCTTTTCTGACTTGAGCCTCGGTTTTGATCTTCAGAACTTGAGTATCTTCCAAAAACTCACCCTTTTCTTGCTTAACTTTCAAGACTTCAATGGCTCTCAATTTCTTCAACAAATTTCTAATCTTCTTCTCCTCTAATGAAAAGACGCCACCGACAACCATACTTGCATCAGCACCTGGACCATTTGTACTTGGAGCAGCGCTGCCTGATCTAACACTAGATCCATCATCATCACTAGCGGCACCGTTTTCACCTTGTGTTTTCTTCTTATTTCTTTGTCTTCTCTTCTTATTCTTAGATTGTGATTCAGTTGAACCACTACCACCCATAGGAACAGCACCAGGAATGACTTTCTTAGCATGAGAGAAACCAGGAATCACCTTACCTTGTCTCAATTGCTGAGCTTCTCTTTGAGCCAAAGTTAAAGTGGCACCATTACCACCAGTGACATTTCTTCTGGCATGTGGTGGTCTATAAGCACCTGCTGGCTTATCAGCATTAGCTGTAACCAATTTCATCTTCTTAGCCAAAAATTCAACAGCTGAAATATGAGGAGCAACACATTGCTCCTTGGCCAATCCAATGGGTGGGAAATCTTCCAATGGTTGGGATCTCCAACCAACACCGTACATTTCAGTGAAATCTTTGACATAGACCAAAGTACCATCAAAGTACCAAATCTTGACACCATTATCAACTCTTAAACGAGGAGATGTAGTAGCGGTCAGAATGTAACGTCCATCAGGAGCCCACTTACAAACTGAAGTATTTGGAGCTTCAAAACTAGCGATCTTCTTAAACTTGGCTTGACGATCCAAGATATCAACCTTACCTTGCAAGTTACCGAAACCAGCAGACAAAATGAACTTACCATGTGGGGAATACTTAATGGTATTTCTTGAGTCAGGAGGCAAAGAGTGGATGGAGTTACCTCTAGCATCAAAGAAAGTGGTCTGAGATGGCATGTACCCGTAAATGACAGCAAATTCTCTAGAAGTTGGAGACCATGTGATGTCATGAATTGGTCCTTCTTTATCCAAAGTGATCTTTTGATCAAATGCACCATTGATGCCTAACAAGTACAAACTTGTTTCACCGTAATAAGACTGGTTGGTGGAATCAACATCAGTGGAAACCAAAGCCAAGATGGAAGTACCCAAACTGTTCCAAGTGAACTCACAAGATTCACCTTTGAAAAATTGCTTTTGAGAAGTCGGAGTTTTCACATTAGAAAGTGAGTACACTTTAATGTAAGCTTGGTTACCCTTTTGAGCAGGAATGAAAACGGCAATGGATGGGTTCTTACCTGGAGACATCTTAAAAGATTGGATCTTACCAAACTCTTTAGTTTTCAACTGACTCAGAGGTCTACCCAACTTAGAACCACCATGAGTTGAGAAGAAATCAAGTTGATAAGGATTGCTCATCTTACAAATCATGGATTCATCAATGGTATATTGAGGTCTCCAGCCAGATTGAGCTTTATTCAAATATGAATCAAACAAACCATAAGATTTATTTTTGAAATCCAACTTGAAAATACGGACATTGTCAGCCCAGTTACCAGATTCATCAGCCATTTTCTCTGGTCTTGACCAAGTTGTAAGGAATGTACCTCTTGGAGAAAACTGCAAGTCAAACACCTCTTTAACATCAATCTCCATCACAATTGAACCTGTTGAAGGGTCCACAATGAATACACTGGTCTTTTGAGAGTATGCGAAAACTTCGCCGTTTGGAGAGTATTGAGAAACTCTAGTTTCAGCAGCTGGTTTGGCGAATTCTTGAACATCATTAAACACTGGTTGTGCTTCTATGAGGTGGACAGATTTTAGTTGACGGCCTGATAAACGTATGAGTGAAACAATAGAAATGTTAATCTGTTAGTATTCTGTATAAAGTAAGTGGAATAGACAAAGAAGCCAAATGAATAGCAAATGAAGTCATCTTGAACAACGTCAACACAACAAAGTCCTGGTTATCAACAGCACAGCACGTGATGCCCACATCTCCTGTGAAAAAGCCATTTTCATTCCAGAAATCACATAGGTGAGTAGACAAGGCATCACGCTGTAATATTCTGGTAGTGATAATGTAATGATCATGTAATCTTCCAAAGAGAAGTTGATTCTTGTATTTGCTGATTTGTGAAAAAAAAAGAGAAAGTGGCACATACAAAAAAATTGAGGGACCTTAGACATTGTTGATAATATTGGATATGCAATGGAGAGACAGAGACTGTGGAGACTAGAGAACTTGTGGTCTGGTGGTCTGATTGGAATCTTGAGCTGTTCGGTGTAGTGGGAAGAAGGAAAAAAGACCTTTGTAAGATCACATTTGCAATGGAATCGGTCTCAGTTTCGATTTGATCGAAGTTAAAGTTTTGTCAGAGTTAGTACACTACTGTGAGCGTGATTGCTGAGCTCTAACTGGATGAACAAGGCTGTGCTGCCAGCCTTCTGTAGATTTTTTTCGATTCGTCGAATTTTCAATTTGGGGCATTGACCCATTGGGCAAATAATACTACAAATTACAATCTGACAGGTGTAACGTGTTAACTTGTTTTATTTCCTGCAACATATTTAAGAAATCGTAAATAATATGAATCTTAAAGGAAACCTAAAGTAATGGTTAAAAAGATAATGTTAATGTTGTATATACAATTCAATAGAACTCATTAACACATCTACTCGTAGATCCAACCGTAGTTAGTTGGCTTGTATTGAACCAATTCTTCCTTCTTGAACCACAAGGCAATTTCCTTTTCAGCGTTTTCAACAGAGTCGGAACCGTGGACAATGTTTCTACCAACTTCAACGGCGTAATCACCTCTGATGGTACCTGGGGCAGAAGCGTTTGGGTTGGTGGCACCCAACAAAACTCTACCTTGCTTAACAGCATCCTTACCTTCCCAGACAGTAGCCAAGATTGGACCGGACATCATGTAAGACAACAACTTTGGGAAGAATGGCTTAGAAGTCAAATCAGCATAGTGTTGTTTCAACAAGGTTTCGTTAGCCAAGGTCAACTTAATACCGACCAACTTGTAACCTTTGTTTTGGAATCTGGTGAGGATTTCTGGAATCAAACCTCTTTGGACACCATCTGGCTTAACGGCAATGAAAGTTCTTTCGTTGTTAGACATGATTGAATTAATGTGTGTGTGTTTGTATGGTACAGGCACGAAGAGACAGGACAATTACAAGAAAAAAGAAGTTGGGGCCAGCTGGAGAAAATGGTGAATTCTCGGTGGTGAAAAACAGAGGAGGATGTTGAGAATTGAGGTGGAGCTCATCAGAGCTGAGAGAACAAGAGAATGTTGTATTTGCTGAAGAAAATTATGAGCGCTGATTGGCCGACGCAAAGGCACAGTGTCAAGGGCTGTGCTCTATGCGATCACGTGGTTGATTAGTCGATCGGCCCAAACGCACGTGACACATTATTTTTCCTCATAGGGCTTTTTTCTTCCTCTACGCGTGGGGATATTGGTAGAACATGCCGGAACCTGGATAAACAAGAAGTAGATGACCAGTCACACAACCACTGAGTAATCCACATTCATAAACACACCACAAAATAACAACTCAATACTTACAAAAATCAAATCATATTCATACTCAAAAACATGTCTGCTGCTGTGAAAACTCCAAAGAGAGGACCTGAAGAATTGTCCGAAAACAACATACCAAATGAAAGCAACATGCAACTGAAAAGGTCACCAACTACTCCATTATCTCCATTCTTACTAAGATCAAACATCATTAGAAGAAAACTAGATCCATCATTGCAAGACAAAAGTACAGTGAGCTCAACAACAACGGGTGCCCCTGTGTTATCATTGAAGCAATCTACAAAGACAACTTTAGAAAATGTTAAAGCTACCCGGGTGACGAATAGTTCACCATATGCTTCAAGATCAAGAAGTTGCTCGCCATTGAGAAAGACAGTCAATACAAACTGTAATGGTAATATATCTGCTCATTCAAACACAAGTTTCAAAGTGGAGAACATAGATGAGACAAAGACGATAGTGGGAAACACTATGACGGTGTCACCGCAATCAACTACAAAAGCAAAACCAACTGCTCTAGATATGATACATTTGAAAGATATGTGGTTATTAAAAAAAAGATACGAGAAAATGAAGTCAACAGTGGACTTTTTGGAAATGGAAAGAGAAATTGAACTTACTGTTGCCAATGCTACTGTTAGTTCCTGAGTTGTGAATTATGCGTTTGTCTACATAATCAATAATCATCAATGTGATCATGCATTTTTATTTGTTCTGTTTTAATTTGTTGCCTTTGCTATAATTTTTCGATATGACTTTTCAAGTCTTGACTATATCCATCCATTTGATACCTTTGGGTAAAGGAAAACTTCCTTTCAATTATATTTCTTCAGCATGTGTGTTCTCTGTTCTTTATTTTTTCTTCTGTACAATGATTATCTTTTTTCATATACATCTTAATTTTACTTCCCATACGTCAGCCTTTTGAATTATTTGGGTGTAATTTGTTTAATTATAAATTTATAATGTTGTCTTATTTTTTTAGTAAAAAAAGGAGCAATCCTTGAACAGGGCAAGATTAGGACGCGTAAGAGTCAACGAACATTGAAAACCCCTTTCCCAAAGGCTACTTACTTGACGTTTCTTGATTATTTACCCATAACATACCCAACCAACTAGCTATACACAACTCTCAATCAACTAACTTATCATGAATTCAACTACCGATAGAGAGAATTCAAAAACAACTGATCCAACCCCACAAGATGGTAAATCAGTTCAGGCACAATCAACTACCCTGACAACTCAAGAAAACCAAAGGGATCAACAGCAAGGACAGCAGGAACAAATCCCAGAATCTCTTCAGTTATTCAAAAAACTAGTGTCTCAATTAACACCTGAAAAAATTGAAAGCAAGTCGGTCTCGGATTTTTTACAACAACAAAAAGAATCACCATTCAATGGTTCAAATTCAGGTAATGGGAATAATGCTGATGGCAATTTTCAAAACGTTACAATTTTGGATAAGATTCCTTCATATGATTGGGAAATTCTATCAGTGACTTTTGAATCAATATACAATGAATACACCAATGAGATGAGAGAAGTGATTCAAGAATTGGAAGAGGTGGATAATGTTTGTGCCTTGGCCCCTCTTATTTTTCTCATTTGTTTAGCCGTTCCCTTCAGCTGGAAATCCCCTCATCAACATGATCATATACTAACTTTTTTACCCTTTCCCATTTCTTCCTCCCATTTAATTGAGCTGGTTTGATTTGAATTGATTGGATATGAATAAAGAGAAGAAACTTGTGGCAAGAATCTGCACATACTAAAGATGGCGCAAATGCAAATCAACGATTCAATAAGATTGCAGAGTGGATCACTAATTCAGAAGGTTATTTGGAAAGCTTAAGACAAGATTTGTTAAGTTCTGTTAATGTTATCAAGAGTACCATGTATAAATTTGATGAGTCTCCTAATAATGAGAACGGTGGTAATGGGGACGGTGGTGATGGTGGGTCGAACAAGAATATTGATGAGGCCGCCAGTTCTGGCCCAACTGCCACTGCTACTACAACTGCTGGTGATTTGGAAAAGGCTTGAACATATGGTAATATTTGTTGTGAGTGATTGTTGTGTTTTTCTGTCTCTTGATGTCCCAATTTTGCAATTTATGGCTACAAGGTTTTTGCATTGAATACCCATTGACAACTGATTATATATTGAATTCCCAAATTGGATTCTTAATTAATAAAAATAATAGCTTAGATCACATGTATCATGATATAAGGATATGAGTAAACCTGATTTGAAGGCTTCAAGATTCAGTAAAAGTCAGTTGGAATTTAGTGTAAACAGTTACTGTGTAAATCTGGGGTAGTGTACAGCACAAACAAAATGTCCTGTGGACTGGTTCCTGGTGTGATTACGATATGTGAACTGATAGTGGGTTGAAGACGGAAGTTGGCTGTTGATGAGTCACGGTGTTGTTAAAGATCAAGTCTAACCACTCGTTTTATCACAGATAACGATCCATGATCCATGATTACACTGGCTTGAATCCATGGTCCACCATCTGCTGAAAGTTCAAAGCCCAATTTTACCGAATCTGACGACCTAAAAAACCATAGATCACAAGCACACAAACACAACATTCTCTTTATCAACACACGGAAATTACACCTTATCACAAGTCACAACAACTGAACACCAATCAATGAATGATCGATCACCTAATAACAGCAGTAAGGTGTTTGATTTGAAAATCACATCAAGCATAGACTTGTTTCATGATTATATCAAAGGTATACTCTGGTCAATCTTTTTCACACGGCTATTCGGCACAGTTGAACCACAGGGCAATCATCATTTCTTAGATATTCCTTATCCCACAGTGAAATATCCTGAATTGGATGATCTCATAGAGTCCAAGATCAAATTGATCATCGTCGAACTGGAAAACAGTCGGTTGGATCAACAAAAACAACGACAGCAGTTGTCAAACACAGAAAAATCAACGCCACAGAATTTAACTAAGACATCAGTAGATGCAGGTTCAGGTGCCAAAAAGAATGACAAACATGATAAATCACAGGATGATGAACAATTACAATTCAAGTGTATCATAGTGTTGAAATTCTATCAGCAGTCTATCCCAACCAAAGATCTGTCGGCTCAATTGGCATCTTTACAACTATCACAAGAATACCAACATCAAAAAGAACAACAAGGCGGGTTTGGATCTGAGTCTTCATCCCCGTCAAGTATCAATTACCTAAACCAATCAGTGACTTCATCCACGGCATCATCATTCAGCAACATTAAGAAATCACGATTTGGTAAGAAACAGAAAAATCGCCGTGGCAAGCAACAAAGACGTAAGTTAAACCATTCACAGACTCCACCTAACTTACAGTCTAAATACAGGTACTTCAATCCGTGGGAAACCTGGCACCTTAAAATAACCATTAATAGTACATCATTTGGTTCAAGTGCTACTGGTTCAGAAACTTGTGATAACTCTAATGATGGCACGAAGGACGGGAAACAACATCAGCAAAAACAGCCACAGTCACAAAAGCGGTCTCAAAGACAACAACAACAGAAAGTTTCATCAGACTTGATTGAACAAGACTTCGAAAACAACATGTTTCAAATCATCAACTTTGTGGACTTCAACAAATCTCCAATCCCGCCTGTGAAAACAATGGATTTGGCACCATTTCCATATTTACTACTGTTTGGATTAAACACCTTTGATCCTGAAATCTTGAATGACTCATTTTCCAATTTAGAAATAAGTTTAAAGGAATACGAAGAGGATTATAAAGGCGGTGTCAACGACAACGAGTATGATAGTAATGATGGCGATGAAGATGGCTACGACGAAGATGATGAAGATTACGATTATGAAGATTATGGTGACGATGGCGAAGAAAGCGGGTTCAGAGATCAAGAAATTGAAGGCGAAAGTCAAGAGAGTTTAGAGTATATCACGACAACCGAAAACGGTGATGTTATTATGAGTTCTTCATCTTCTCATAATTATCGAAACCACCGTGGTGAGTCTGAAGGACAACAACTATCGTCGGCTCATCAACACCGTCAATATCAACAACATCGTAGGGCAAGAGGTAGTGCTGGAAGTGGTGAAGAGTTGATAAGAAATGGATACAAGTTTTTCAAGAAGTTTTTGTGATTTCATTGAAGTTTTCATCCAGATAAAAAGAAGAAAAAAGAAATTGAAGGTGACCATGACCCATGAATCCTGTGACATGTTAGTATCTTTATTATATTCATACACATATTTTTATTCACTTTGCTATACTTTTGTCGCCATTTATTTTGATTTCTTTATATGGAGTTTTGTTTTGTTTGCATTTTTTGTTAATATGATCAGAGTTTATTTGCTTTTTGTATAGTTTGCACACAATAAATTGGTTTATTTTTGATACATCTTTTACGAATTGATAAAATAAAAGTCTTATTAATTTACATTAACTGGTAGTAAAAGGGATAGAAAAGCAAAAAAAGGATTGAAAAACAGAAAAAGAATTAGGCCCAATTGTAGGACATGATATCGATCAACCATACTCCAGTGCATCAATGGGAACAGTTCCAGACAAGCTGAATAATCATTATCATATCAGAATCATAAATGATGTTCAAGAACTTCATTTCTTAAACGATCATCACCACCAACCAAGATACACTCAAATTTCTGAGGTCTACTATAAATCAATGAACCATTCTTAGCACTCAATCCATAAGTTTCTTCCACGAATTGCAAAACATTCTCATCAATAGATCCTGGCTGAAACCAAATACTTTTAACTATCGTATCATTTCCATCATCACCAGAAGCACCACTAGTTTTCAAAATCCGGTCATGTAACCCTTTCAACAAAGTCAATGTTACGGTAGGTGATGTAATAACCGAGATACTGAATCCATCAGGATACGTTTGTCTCAATTTGGAGTCTTGTAAATAAGTATCCAAAATTGCAATGGGTGTCTTATAAGCTTGTATACCACAGACTGTGTCTAGTGTTGGATTGACTGGATACACTGGTAAGTTGTGGTTGATGTACCATTTTAACACTTTGTTTCCGAATTTATGTGGGTTGGATGAAGCACCTAGAACCATGTAAAGTCTTTTTGATGAGAAGAATGCTGTGTTTGTGATTGTTGACATTTTGATACGTTTTCTTGAACTGATGTGATGTAAAATCTTTTTTTGGTTGAGTTTCCTGGTGGTATATAAGTTGTATTGGTTGTTTTGATCATCAGTGATGTCCAGAATCCCTATTCGAGAATAAGATTGGAGAATCGAGATGATGGGAGATTCAGACAGTCTTCACTGTTCAGATGCCGACCGAAGGCGGATAAAAAAATTGTCTGACCGACGTAGGTTGAGTTTTGAACGCAGGTTTCTTAAAAGTTGATGGTTGATCATTATCAAAACAACACATCCTGTTAGACACAGTACTTCTCTGGAAACTGGAATGCCATCATGAATCCAGAAAGCAGCAGCAGCAGCAACACGACCCCCAAGATGGCACTGTGGTCAAACAGATCAGCAAGTCCTCCAAACCAGCAACCACAACCACAACAGCTTCCGATTCTTCGAGTACAACCAAAACATCCAATTCTGCCCAATCCAATACAACAAAGACAACTAGAAATACAAAAGAATCAACGACAAGTAACATCTCAGATCTTACCACACGATATTACTGCTCCACAAGGTCACCAACAGAGGTCCAAGTTCAGAGCGCATTCACTTGACAGTCACAGCCAACCTAGTGGTACATCATCACCTCCTGCCACAAGTGGATCGACGGCAAAGGAGAAACGAAGCAAAGCATGTACAAACTGCAGGCGTTCAAAAGTGAAATGTGAAAAGTTGAATGACGACGAAGCTTGTAAACGTTGCAAGTCTCAAAATATGAACTGCGTTTACGAGTACAAAATTGCAAGTTATAAAGTTGTTGGTGGTGCCAACACCAATACTAGTGGTGGTAGTAGCGTTGGTAGTCTGATATCATCAAGTCGAAGTCAAAAAAGTGTTGGCGGAAGTGGTTCTGTCAATGATATCAGTCAAAAAAAATTGCAAGCACAGCAGAAACAGGTAAAGTCATATTTATCCAATCTACTCAATCCAGTTGAACCTCCTGAAAAGAGTGCTAGTGTTTCTCGTGTGAGATCAGTGGCTCTTCCCACGAATATTCCATCGTCAAACAGAACTTCAAATACGAATGTACCAGTGTCTGATCCAAGTGGAGCTGAGTGGAAGTATAATGTGGAGAACAAATTACAAGATTTTGATTCCAAGTTGAGAAGCATTTTAACTTTACTTCAACAGCAACAGCAGCAACATCAACAAAGTAGTGGTTCTTCAAATGAAAGGCCACAAATAACTTCAGCTCCCCAAATTACCGATGGCAATGAAAGTAACTGGTCATCTAGACCAAGCACAACAAGAAGCTCAAGTAACGAATATACCATACCGACAGTGACCAAAAGAGCCTATCCCAATGGAACCGATGACTCATTTACCAGTTCCCACAAACGTTTCAAGAATACTCCAAATATCACACCTCCGCCAACATCAACAACACCAGCTCCAGGGTCGCCAGAGTCGTCATTACCTTCAAATTCAATGAATACCAATCCAGAGTCATTCACATTTTCGGTGGAAGATCTTTATCTATCAAAAATCTTGAGTGTTAAGGAAGCGAGAGAATTATTCAAGTTTTTTGATTCTAATATATCATCACAATTATTTGGTTTCAACATTCAACATTATCGAGTGGAAGATATTTGGCAAAACTGTCCTTTATTGGTGACTACGATATGTGCTATTGCATCTATTCACCATCCTGTCTACTCTCATCTTTTCGTTAAACTCGAAGCACTTATCCATAAACTATCACAAGAAATATTATTCAAAGCGCCAACCAATGAGTTAGAAGGTTTCAACACGGTTTTGGCACTATGTTTTTGTGGCTTTTGGTTTCAGAAAGGACAGATGTTTACAGGTTTAGCTTTACAACTTGCGAAAACGATGAACTTCCATTCAGCTGCAACAAACTCTCCCAACAGTCACAAGAAGGCACAAGGATCTGCAAAGGAAACAAATAGTGCTTCTGGTATTTCAAAGAAAGATAAGTTGAAACTTTGGTACTTATTGTATATTTTGGATGGACAACAATCTCTTGTTTTCAATAGAACAACTCTGATGAATTCAAACGATGCGGTGTTTCAAAACAGTAGAACATTATTACTTAACTCTCCTAACTCTCTAAATTGTCTATCCATTTCTAGTGGTGGTGTGGGCGGTGGTGCTTTGAATCGGACCCATTCCATTGCAAGCATGCATCATTCCGCATCTGGTCCAGCTCCTCAATTGACGAGTAAAGAAAAAGCAAAATTGGATCCAAAAGGAGCAGAACTGCCCAACTCAACAATGAGTGATGATGATACAGATAGCAGTGACACGGACGTCGATACCGATGACGAGAATGATGATGATGATGATGAAGGTGCATCAATAATGGTTGGCAAGCCAGCAAAGACAAATTTTTCAGACTTGCGACTAGTTTCCCAAGTTGAGTACAATCAAGCAATAAGTGAAGTGTTCAATGGTGAAGCATGGGATTTACTTACCCCTGCTAGTTTCGGATTACCTTTCAAGTCCAATTTGGAGTTGGATAAATGGATGGTTCAGTGGACGGTGTTATTGGCTCCATTCAATCATAATCCTATTTGGAGTTCGAAGTCTACTTTGATTTATTATAATTTTGCCAAGATGCACATCAATTCAAAGGCAGTTAGAGAGTTGCATATGAATGGTGCTGAATTGCCTACTTTGAATGAAGGTCAAATTGAAAAAGTCATTGAAGAAGCAGTGGAAGAAAAAGATGATCATCGTCATCATGAATCGTCACATTCGAAGCACTGCCATAGAAATAAAAGAATACGTGATGAAGGTTACAATAGTTCAGATGATGATGAATCTGACAATGAATTTGATAGTGAAGAAGCTTTACGCAAAGAGATGTCACCTATTGAGTCCAAGAGAGTTTCTTCGGAATTGGCTTTAACTGCAGCTGAAACTGTGTTGAACATTGTTTTGAATGACCCGGATATCTTGGCAGCTTTGAAATATGTTCCCATCCATATTCATATCATGTTGTATTATGCTGCACTTCTGATATTGAATCCACCATCTTATTTGAATTCAGGGAAAGGTGAACAAAATTTACAAGATTCACTTGGCTCCATCCGTTTAGTGAAGAAATTAAGAATAGTTGTGTTGAATAATATGCCAATTGATAAGGCGTTCTCAGATAGATTGGTAAACAGTTTAACAGGTATCTTGAAAGAAAAAGCAGAATTGATGAAATCAGAAATTTCCAAGTCTGGAGGAGATGAAAAAATGAATAAGAAGTTACACAGAGAAATGTTGTTTTTGGAAAATGCAGACGATGATAAGTTCAGGTTTGATTACATTGATGAAGATGAAAAAAGGAAACGTGGAAAGAGAGGTGCTAAGATTTCAGCTTGGCCTGGTTATGATCATGGTCATCCTACGGCCAGTTCCAAACCACAAAGTTAATCTTTAATTCTAATTTACAACAGCGTTGTTTTGATTACTGCGTGTGACCTTTTTTTGCATGAAAAGTGTTTTCCCTTGATTCAACCTCTTAATTCTTTCTTTTCTATAATTAATCCATGCTGATAAATACATGCACGATTGTTCTGTGCTAAAGTTAATGGATAGTTGTGGTCTGCAAATATATAGGCCTACAAGAAGTTCGAACCATTGTAGCTTTGTAACCGATCTGATAATCATGAAGATGAGCAATAAATTGAAGATGCACCTGTGAGTCGTGAAAATTATATTATGTATGGGCGTGCATGACTACAAACTATATATTGTATATAGTCACCAAAATCGTATGGATCGTACCCAAGCATGACGGGTAACCGGTAACGGTTATTATGATCCCAATGAAATACATTCATACAAATGATATATGGTATAAGAAACTTATTTTATCAATTGATTAAGAGTCTGAGCTGGGTCCTAGAACCGGTGATCAGATTGAAGGGGCCCCAAATTCTTCGATCAGTTCCTCGGCCCATGTTAAACAGTATAATCACATACCATATTGGACACCTATATGGGGCCGAGCAATTGTAGATAATTTATGAAACTACATGCTTAGATAGCTGTCTGTGTGATACCCTCTGGAGTTGCATGCAGAAATCCCATGTCTTTTATAATATTAAATTTGTATAAAAAGGATCATGCAACCCCCGCTCACTAGCTACATATAACTTATAACTGTATGCACACTATATATACCGGTCAACTCCACGGAGTATACTACTCTCCACAAATCTTAATAGATTATACAAACTACAATATCACCCCATATATTCACTAATTTCACAATTATCACTCATGCAACCAATTCATTGAGATTACTATATGTAAGCAGTCGACTCACTGTCAATTCAGGTATATATTGCAGACAAAGTGTGGCTTAAGACAGACACACTATTTTCATTGGAGGTTTGCATAAAGATGTAACAAAAAGAGACCTCAAATTGACAATTGTTTAGCTTTATGGTCAAATCGAGAAAGTTCAGTTGGTTGAGAAATGTTTGAATTCAGCTTGAAAATTCAGCCTTGATCAGATTCAAGAAGCTGAGCAGGGTGCAGCTAAAGCTATTTCCAGGGAGGATAACTCTACATTCAAAAATAGTTCCTTAAATGGGTTAGAAATACAGATGCAACCAGAATGTACGGATAATCAAAATATTGAAATTGATATTGAAATATCAATTTCAATTCTCTTAATAACTGATTCCCAGAATTATCTACGTGTCACAAACGGCGATGTATACAACAATTAATTTGAAATTTTCTTTATCGAGCTGCAAACACCAAATTTTTATATATTTGATTAAATTATATATATATGTATATACATCTTCTAGGGTCCCGGCAAATTTTCTTGTAGTCCCTATATACTATTATTGTTAAAATTGATATATAATTCATCGATCTCTTTGATATTTGATATATATATATATATATCATGAATTTTTTGTCAGAAATTTCTAAATTATTTTTTATATTCTTTTTAAAATTGAAAAAATAGTTTTTTTATACATATAATATTAACGTATAGTGCTTCGATCCATAGGAACTGTGTCTCAAGTTTTTTTTGAATTAGGTGTATATACATGCAGTTAGTTATACTCATGGATGCAACTTTAGCCGAGGCCCGATGGAAATTATATACAAACAGCTTGCATTTGGTTCCATATAAAATTCACTTTAATTTATAGCTAAATATATGGTGATATTAAATTAATTTGTGGGTTTACCGCGTAAAAGCTATTATCTGATTGCCAGAACACGTCAGCTTGTTTCTATCTTTTTTTTGGCCTAAATTATAAAAATTTGTTAATCATGCATGGAGAAATTTTAATTTGCAATTCATTTTAAGTACTCGAACTATAACTCATACATAAATTTAGAGTTTAATGCTCAAAATTCTATGCATCTAATTTATTCAATATATATTTCATTAACAATAATTACGCATTTTGAAGAAACATTAAACAAAAATAATCGCCTGAAAGAATTAGACGAGCTGATCTTATTCTGGTGTCACTACGTTGCAGTAATTTGATGCAAAGAATTTAGTTTAGATCCTGTTTCTATTTTTGTATTTAAAAGTGGATGAAAACGTCTACGTTTGGTGCAGTGTAATTTAAATTAAAGTGATTTTGCAATATTTGCGTTACAGTGCCCAAAAGGTTTTAGTTTTCGCAAAAAAAAATTGGCCGATCGAATTAAATTTTCAGTTGATTTCGACATTGCAGCCTGCTTGTGCACATTTCTTATAAATTTGCATATATGAAGAATTAAGTTGAGTTTCATGCAATACAAGTGTTCTATAGTTATATATTGATACTTTTTTTTAACCTATATGGTTCAGGGGAAACAAGTTCTCTTTAGATTAAGGTTGAAAACCCCTGTGATCGCTTT
>JAKTRY010000261.1:0-31341 GCA_030579935.1 Ambrosiozyma cicatricosa | reverse complement strand
TTTCTCCTGTTATGAGTATTTATAGAGTATCCAATACAAGCCTAAGTCGATATACCTAAAGATACAACAACACAAGTAAGTCTCCCTTCCCCAAGTAAGGTCGAGTCCCTTCTACCTTACAAATTTTGTGGCAGGCAACGTGTCCGAGTGGTTAAGGAGAAAGATTAGAAATCTTTTGGGCTTTGCCCGCGCAGGTTCGAATCCTGCCGTTGTCGAGTTTTCTTTTTAGATAGAATTTTGATGCTGAAGACATCTTTGCTTTCGAAGATTGCAATTAAACTTTTTACCTTTATATGTGAACTATAATTTAATCTAGATTGATCGAGTTAAGTTAAAACAGCCAATTGGATGATGAAGCCAGCTTTCCTGGTTCCAACTCGCCCGCTAAGTGGTAGGTTCCAACTGCCAAGCAGTTTATCTGAGTTTTTTCTCCACCACCATTTGATTAATAGCACTTT
The DNA here is from genome assembly GCA_030579935.1 of Ambrosiozyma cicatricosa. NCBI lineage: Eukaryota > Fungi > Ascomycota > Pichiomycetes > Pichiales > Pichiaceae > Ambrosiozyma > Ambrosiozyma cicatricosa. The sequence goes on along the minus strand of JAKTRY010000261.1, from coordinate 30,883 downwards.
TTTTGTACATAGCTTAGTATATGAATACCAACAATCTGACCAGACTGAATGATGATGAACGTATACGAATTACTTTGTATGATATGATGATGATTCATAAATGGTTGATTAAGACGTATTGATTTGGCGGCATTTGCCTTGTTTTGTTTTTGGATTGTGCGGCGGGAGCGCATGCGATCACGGGCGTCATTTACTATTTGTGGTGTGTTGTGTTATGCTTACTTTGTGGATGAGACTGCATATTTGGTGACTCTTTGTGTTCATCATTCCTTTTTCCTATACATCAAAATCATCAAAGGACTTTTCAAATTGCAATAATTTCCCACCTCATCATTTTCACATCATCAAGTTCAACTGAACCCAAGGGCACTGGACAAGCAAACGGTTACAAATAGACAACAAGAACGAACAACAATCACAACAAATGTCAGGCGCTTCGGTTCAGTCATCGATCGTTAATACGATCAACACAATCATTGGAGCAGGTATGCTGGTATTACCATATGCATTCAGAACAGATGGTATTTTCATAGGTTCATTTATTTTGATCTTTGCGGCTCTGACAAGTGGATTTGGAATGTATTTACAAGGTATTTCATCCAAGTTTTTACCTGAATCAACAGCAACTTTTTTCACAGTTTGTATGATCACATACCCTCGTTTGAGTGTGTTATTTGATTTGTCCATAGCATTACAATGTTTTGGTGTTGGAATCTCATATGTTGTGTTAACTGGTGATTTGATGCCTCTAGTTTTCCCATTTGGTGACGATTGGTCTGATGCTTCAGTTAGAAACTTTTACATTTTGGCTAGTTGCTTTTTGACTGTGCCTTTGTGTTATTTAAGAAAATTGGATAGTTTGAAATATACTTCAGTTCTGTGTCTTGTCGCTATTGTATACTTAGTCTTGCTTGTTTATTGGGTTTTCTTTGTTGGTTTAGCTACTGATTTCACCAATATTCCCGTTGAGAAGCATGGTGATATATCAATTTGGAAACCTGAAAGTTTCAAATCTATTTTTAAAACTCTGGGTGTTATTGTATTGGCATACACTTGTCCAAACCAATTTTCAATCGTTGGTGAGTTGGAGAGACCAACTTTGGGAAGAATTTACAAGATCGTTTTCATTTCAATGTCAATCACCACACTTTTGTTTTGGACTGTTGCTTTATTTGGTTACTTAACCTATGGTAACTACATTTCAGGTAATATTTTACTTGTCTTTGATGACTCATTCGCTGTGCGTTTAGGTAGAGGTCTATTAGTGTTGATGGTTTTGTTATCTTATCCATTGATGTTCCATCCAGCTAGAATATCTTTCAATAACATCTATCATTGGTTCCAAATAAATTATTTCTATGAGAATGGTAACGAGTACAATAAATTGGCGGGTCAAGAATCCCATCCATTGATGGGACCAAACGGCTCTGCTACTCACTTGGAACCAGAACAAGCAAATGTTACCGTTATCCCAGATTCCCCTGCTCAAGTTGTGGAAGAAGAGACAGTTCCATTACCACAAAAGAGATTCATCATCCTATCTACAATCATGTTAATTACTTCGTACTTGATTGCTTATTATTTGAAATCATTCGAATTTATTCTATCCATCGTTGGTGCAACAGGTGGTGTCATGATCAGTTTTGTGTTACCTGGATGTTATGGTTTTAAATTGATTGCCACTCAAGATGAATCGATGCAAGCTGAATTAATTAAACATTCTCCTCAAGAAGCCAATAATTTCATCTTCAGAAATAAGGCTATCAAATATGCATCTTTGTTCTTGTCTATTTGGGGCATCTTTACTATGATTGTTTGTCTTTGGTCCACTATTTTCCAATGAATTTGATTTCCAGTTGAAGTTTTGATTTGATATAGCATTTACATGTATATCATTCAAAAAGTATACGTTTTCTAAATTTGGAATACAAATCGCAAATTCTACTATGTGAGACTGCTAAACAGTCTGAAAGAATTTAAGATAAGGCACATTTGGTAATGTAGCCTCTTCAGGGGCATTAATAGTTAATAGAAAAAATGCAGAGAAGATTAGCATGACCCCTGCATAAGTATTACACGCTTTACAAAATGCAAACAACGTAAAAATCGATACTAGCCGTCTAAAAATTAACCGAGGAAAAAAGAAATTCATATATTTATTCTAAGAAATATGGCATATGTATAATAAAGAGAGAAAGCTTAATTATATATAACCGAAAAACACATTTTAGATGTAGATGTATATGATGAAAGACCATAGAAAAAAGTAAAAATAGTGGATATGCAGTTGATGATTTTTCTAGTTTTCTTTGTTCTGACTGTGCAAGTCTCAACTTATAAAAAAAAATGAAATAATAAATATTTTTGACACGCTAATTTATTGGTTTATGCAGACTGAAAACGGAAAACTGAAATGACAACATTCAAAAGAAAACAAAAGTCGAAAAGAGAAGGTAAAGTTACAGTATCACTAAATTTCACAGAGAATGAATGAAAAGAGAGAATGAAGAAAAGAATGAGGTGAATAAAAAAACAAAAAAATGAATAAAAAAACAAAAACAGTTTAAAATCAGCAAATAATGAAAACAAAAATACCATGCAGAAAAAGATGGGATGGTAAAAAGGGACAAAAAAAAACAACCCTAATGACAGCATGAAACAGCATAATTTAACAAAAATAATAAAAACCAAACAAAGAGAAGAAACTAAAACTGTGAAAGGAAAGGATAAGAAAAGAAGACAAAGCAACGAGACAGATCATATGATCTGAGTTTCAAACCCAAGTTTAACTCATTGGTTCTTTTTCAAAGATTTCATCCTCATTTTCCAACTTGTCATTTTCGTATTGCTTAACATCAATCTTCTCATTTAATTTGAATTCATCTGTTTCAGCTTCAAACTCATCTTCTGTAACTGTATCTTCGGAATCACTTCTAACGTCATCTGCAGAGGAACCACTGATAACTTTGTATGCAACCTTCAAAATCAAATACATCCAAACCAAAGTGATGACTTGTAAACCACCCAACAACAACAAGAAGAAATCAATTGCTCCATCGGTATAGCACATCTTGGCATCTGGACCCACTTGATCACAATTACCTTGCATGATATCTCTACTTTGTGACCAAGAAAAGTAAAAGATATAATTGTATGCAATATGTCTCAAGATTATCCAAGCAACCATGAAAACAATAAACATTATGTCACATAGAGTTTGGAATCCACAGTACTTTAACATCTTGGCCAAAGACAAGAAAATATCAACAACATCCATGATAATCAAGATAACGTGTCCAATGTGGGTGAAATAGTATCTATATGAACCAACCACTAGCAGACATGTGATGATATGATGGGAAAACATTTGCCAATGATCTTTTCTTCTATCTTCAATATTCAAAACCACAATCTGTTGAAACCAACAACCCATTTGAATTAAATAATATGCTTTGAAATAGAATTTCATTTGATCATGTGGCCAACCTTCATAGATCTTATGAACTGAGAAGAAATAATTCGAGTGGAAATATAATGTGAAACCAAATATCCAAGTGAATGAATAATAGATCAAATACCAACCTTGTTCTCTAAATCTTTGCATTGCTTTAAATCTGTGCATATGAACCAATTTAGCTAATGGGGTCAACACATAAACCATAGTCAAAGATCTAATTAAAGTCAAGTTGACAATGACAAAAATAACAAAATAAGCATCATCTAAAGCAATATCGTACCTGTCTGTTCCTGGATATTGGTATTGTAATGTGTAGAATTTGTTGTATTTGGGAGGGTTCAATTTTGATAATCCAAGTAAGAGGAAATCCAATATAAGTGAGATTTGAATTTGTAACATATCTAATTTATGAGCGGCAAGTGCTCTTGGATCGGGCTTTCTTGTTTTGGACTTTGATTTCACTCTTGGCTTGGTTAGAGGTTCAGTCTCTATCAACTCAACCTGTCTTTCGGTTGCTCTGCAACTCTTCAGTTCAGAATCTGAACTTGAATTTGAATCTGATGTAGAAACACCAGTTGAGTAATTACCAGTTGTAACGGCGGCCATTTGTAACGTGTTGTTTTTGTTTCTTTTTTTTGTTGGGTAAATCTATTAGTGGTGATTTGCGAAGGATATTTGAATACTCTTATGAGAATGTGATAGCTTTAAAGAAAAGATGTAAATGAGAATAAATATGGAATCAAAGTGCTCTATTTTGAAATTTGAAGTGGCAAACGACGAAGGATCAGGTGAAGCTTGAATGAGTTTGGTGGGGAACGGCGAAACGAAGTCGGTTGAATCAGATCAAGATCAAGTGGTACTGATTGATGGAAAGAGAACGAGAGTAATCAGAATCAGTGAATGACGACAAAGGAACCAATATTGATGACAATGAAGGGAGTCTTCGAAGTTTATGTCTTGTAGAAGTTGGGAAAAGATGGGTAATTTGTCGGGAAAGAGATATCAGCTTTTTGTTTTGTTAGCTTCAAAAATTGAACAAAACGTGTCTGGACCAATTCTTTTTTTTTCGGAAATTTCAAAGATTTGCGAATATATGAGAGAACCTGTTGAACTAGCTAGCTTAACCTTTTAACAAACAATAATATTTGATTGAAAACGTTTTTGATTAGTTGACTGGTGTAAGATAACCCTTTTGTGATAGATTTGATTTGGATTCTGTCGATGGGATGGAAAAGAAATGTATCGTTTGTAGTTGGTTGACTTCAGCAGCAGCTCCCACGTACCACGTTATATAGAGCCAGATTTCAGATTTGACTCTTGAGTAAAAAATGCGGAAGCTTTGCTCATTGGGCCTCGTTTAAATCATCGTTTGTCCGAGTTTCTGTCAGGCACAAGGCAGCCCAGACTATTCATGACGTGTCAGCTTTATATATCGCCATCCTTCCTTAAGATTAAGAGATCGATCTGCCCTTTCGAAGTTCCTCATAAATAATTCGTGTTAGATTTGTAGACAAAAGTTTTAGATTATATGTCTTGCACAAAACAGTATCTTGATTTATGTCACTCAGGGCTCAACAAATATACGTGAAATTGATCTGAGCTCTGTGTAAACGAAAATACGAACAACAACGTCGTCCAAAACTTGCCCACCGGCGAATATCTTTTTTTCACATGGGCTCAACCTTTCAAAATAAAAATAACCGATGAATCATGTGTAGAATGGGAAATAAAAAGCCATATGGAACTGAGTCCTGAATCCTGAGTCCTGACTCCCGACTCTCATGGGAGCCAATCCCTGCCAGGTAAAAAAAGAGGGACGGAGAGAACAAAATCATTTCGACTTTTTCTAAAACTACAAGGAGTTAAGTTCACTATTATGGAAGAGAAAAATATGCTATGTTATGCTAGTCAATGTACAAAAAATAATGGAGTTTTAGTAAAAATCAATATTGCAAGCAAAAGTCAGAACAAAAAAACGGAAACTTAAAACAAATAACACCATGAATCATTTCATTCCTAAAAGCATTCTATGGACACCATTTCGTATCGATATCTCATCATATGCATTCCAGCCTTCGTATAAAGTCAGAAGTTCTTGTACACTTTCTATAACTTCATCCAAATCAACATTTGAAGCAGCCAAAAAAATGATAAAATTCTCAATTCTATTAAATTGTAAAGATAAAGCACCACTGACACCATTTCCATTACCCGGATTCGGCACTGTTGTACCTGCTGATTGTGAATCTCCATTCATCGGATTGCCGGAATTGAATCCATTAGATCCCATTATATTGGAGTAATTATCAAATTTTCTCATCATTGGGTTCATTCCATGTTGAAAATGACCACTGCCATTATGATTACGGCCAGAAGAAAATGCCGTTGAAGTTGGACTAGCCAATAAACCAACCAAATTTGGGTCAGCACCCAATATCAAAGTTAGGTATAATGAAGCTATAGCAATGATATGAGGAGGAAACAAAACATGTAAATCTGTGACATAACTGTCATTAATAACTGACCAGCAAGTTTGGAACTCTTCAGGTAGGATGTCCAATTTCATGGTCATTGTTCCATTAGAACCATTTTGTTGCTGTGGTTGTGAACCTGATGATAATAATCCAACTCCTCCTCTGCTTGAGCCAGTTAAGCTTGAGCTTAATCCTCCTATGCTTCCAATACCAGATCCACCAATGCCATTCCCACTTGCATGTATATTCACACCTTCTTTCATAACTTGGATGATATCAATCAAAGAATTATAAGGATGATGTATCACCAAATAACAATCCATCTCTTCAATCAAATAAAACTCGAATTCAGCCAATCTTGTTAAATCATTAGGTATGAACTCAGGCCAACAATTTCTAGCCTCTGATAATATTGTTCTAATATGTTGTGGACTCTCTTCAATCTTGCAAGCAACATAAATACATGTTGTGGCCAACAAATAAATATTGATCTCTCTTAATGAACATCTAATTAAAAAACGAACCATGTACACTTCCGCAGTTGATATCACAATTTGACGGAAATTCAACTTTCGACCCAGTTTCACTATTAATTGATGTAAATATATTCTCATGTTCAAGTCATACCTTATCATATTTCCGTTGTTGTTGTGATTGTTGTTGTTATGTTTATTACTAGCACTCCCGTTATTATGACCATTGTTACCTTCATTGGTCAACCCCAAGTATCTCAATTCAAGTTGTGCAACTTCGTTTCTTGCATGCACTAGTTGTTCTCTTGTAAATTGCCATTCTTGTCGATGTGATGAGGTCCAGTAATTGGCTGACATGTGTTGGTTAAGCTTGTTCGCTTGGTGTTCGTTGAGTTTTTTCGTTCTTTGAAAACTTGTTCTGTTTTCACTATCTTTAATGAGTTTTGTTAACTTGTGTTAGTCACTTTGATGATGGTTTCTTTCTGTTATTATTCTTGTTGTTTTTGATGATTAAGATTATGTGCTCTATCAGTTGATTAGTTTTGTGCTCCAGCCTTCAGGTTAACTGTACTAGGTCAAGTAAAGTGTACATACGTAGCACACCACCAATACGTACGCTGTTGTCAAGTTTAGCCCTGTACTGCCTGTGTCGCAGGGCTGTGATTATCTGTGATGAATCGCAGCTCGCTAAACCGAAACAGGAGAAGAGGAGCGACTATTGTCCTTGCCCAGTCTGATGTCCAATCATATGAAAGAAAAATCATTGAAAGTTTTTTGGTTAGAAAAGTAACATTATAGAAAGATACAAATGATTGATGTACAAAACAAATAAGCTTATAGTCGAGAAACTGAGAGAAACACAAATCAAACAGACTCCTTTGTCCAAAATACAACTTCAGTATCAGCAGTACTGAACATTCCAAATTTTGGATTGAAAGCAACCATTCTAGGTATCAATTTCAGTTTTGAAATCTCTGGATTGACCAATCTCTTAACTGGTTCTAACTCCAGAGCATTATCCACAACAACATCAAATCCATCATCGTTAAATTTCAATGTCTTCAAATCCCATAGTAAAATCGATCCATCTCCTGAACCACCCAATACAGAAGCACCATCTGGAGTCACTGTTAAATTTCCAGTATCCAAATATGTTCTTCTGGCCATTTTCAGTTGGCCAGTTAATATAGCAACAACTTTCAACTTGTACGAATCAACGACTAAATGGCCTTGATCGTTCTTCACATTGACCAAGATATATTTGTTATCATTAGTGAATTGAATCTTTGAAACATCCAAACCACAATTTGGTGAACCACCCAACTGATCCTTTAAGTTTTTAGTCTTGATTAATCCATTTGGGAACATACTGAGATCATATAATTTCAAATCACATGTCCCCATTTGGAAAACGGCAATGACACAATTCGAAGGATCAACACAACATAAACAACCTAATCCACATTCAGGCTCACCATTTTTCGATTCAACAATAGTATCAGATGTCGAACCATTTGCACCACTTGTTCCATTTGATAAAGATGACGCGTTTCCTAGTATACTTGCACAGTTAGAAGACCGAGCATCCCAAACTCTAACTGTTCCATCCAGCCCTGAAGAGTAAAAACCGTTGGCCAAAATACTGGATGAAGCATTGCATAAACTTAATACTTGACCTGTATGACCTTTGAAGTATCTGATAAACACGTTATCAGTCAGACTTAACAATCTCAAAGTATCATTCTCTTTGGTACTGGCATATAAACACGAACTATGTCCTGTGTTTGTGAATTGTGCTAAATGAACACCATATTTTTTGGAATACGTTGATTTTAAATGTCTTGGTTTCGTGGTATCGTATAATTGAATACTTTCGTCTGTTCCTGATGATAATAAGTAGTGACCAGTGTTGTCGTATTGAATCGATGTGACGAGCGTTCCTTCTTTGTGCTTCTTATAGTGCTTAATTGGTTGAAATGTTGATAGTAGTTCAATGTTTAATTTTGCTGTTGGTTTCTTTGTTCTTTCTGACATTTTTGTTGCTTATTGATGTTTTTGAGTTGTGTGTAATCTTGTTTACACTATGCATATTGTAGATGCTAATATCTAATATGGCTCACTTTGACGATTGATGTTTTCGTGTGCGTGAAAAAATGGAGCGATTTATTTATCGAAATCGCTCGATTGAGATGAAATTCTTATTTTTGTCAACAATCTAGAGAAGTCAAAACACGATTCTTCCATCTTCATCATCACAAGACAACACCCACATTTTTATGAATATAATAATCAACATGGGAGTATGCATACTATCATTTGATATCAATATAGATTAGATACATGTATTTTTCCAACACAAAGAATCCCAAATACTAACAACGTCGTCATGATCATGATCATCATTTTGCCACAAATATAGATTGGAAGATACTTACACTATACCGTTGATTTGCTTTTATTGTCTATGGTCTTAGCAGGCCTTAAGAAGACAACAGGATATGAACTGAAAGGTTTACCCTTTTTCCCATTCTCATCACCTGAATCAAAATCATACTTGTACCAATACTTATCAATTGGTGAACACTGTTTCAACTTTGCCGCTAGAATGGTCAAGTCAAGTGCTTATTTCAGACCTAGACGTATCACTGAGGTTAAAGATGGTGAAGATTTAGGTGACGTTTTCAAAGCTGGTGTTCACAACTTGGTTGATCAAGCTTCTGTCGCTGCTGCAGCTGCTGCAGCTGCTGCAAAGAACAGCCAACAATAGTTGAACTTGATTTTAGTTATGTTCATTTGAGTTGAGTTGTCATGGTGTTTTTGTTTTCAAATTTTGTCAACTATTACTTCATTTATTCTTCATTCATGGTATTTATTTTTATTGTATGGGTTCTTTCATTTCTTGCTTTTATAAAGTGACAACTCAATTAGAGTTTTGCATTATTTGATAATTACTGACTAAACGTCAACAACCATCGATTGCATCCGAACCGTCCCTTCTCATTATGACACACTTGCTGGTATCAACCGTTCAGATCACCTGTCCAGTTCATCGATTCAGTTCCTTTCTATAGGTGTGATTTTATCAGTTAGAGACGAAAATGAAGTCAAACTTACTTTACAATCTCTCAGTTGTTCTGACGAACTCTTAGATTTTGTAAACTTCCTTTTAATGGGGTTCTGTTTCGACAATATATCTTTGAGAGTTTTACTCCACAGATATATTCAAGTTTTATCTTATGTCATTTATGAAACAGTTCTCAAAGGCATTGGAAGACAGTCAAGTGCTCAAAAAGTAGTAGGGTCTAGAAGGTAATAATTAATGTATAACACATGACATGAAAAGTAAAGAATTGAACTATTAACAGTAAGAAATCATAGAATGGAGAAAATAATAAATAAAGGTTAGCTAAAACAGCTAAACCAAGGGAAAATCAAATGGAAAGAATCCAAAACTGGATGAGGGGATTCGGGAACAGCTTACTTCTTCTCGGCCTCTGACTTCTTCTCAGTTTGTTCATCAACTTCGATTTCGTCTTCGTCTTCCGGAATCAAAGCTTCAGCATCATCCAACAATTCAGCCAATTCACCAGATTGACTCATGCTCATGATAATATCACAACCACCGATGAATTCACCTTTGACGAACAATTGAGGAATGGTTGGCCATTCACTGTATTCTTTGATACCTTGTCTTAAATCAGAATCTTCCAAGACATTGTAAGCTGCAAATTTAACTGGATCGACACCTTGTTGACCTAAGATTTGAATGGTAGCTCTTGAAAAACCACATGCTGGTGCTTCTGGTGTTCCTTTCATGAATAAGACAACAGGTGCTGAACCAACTGCTTCATCTATGGCCTTTCTTGTTTCATCAGACATGAAACGAACCAATAAGGATCTGTTGGAGTTGATGAGGTTTGTAGTTTGTTTGTTTATTAATGTAGGACGAATCTTTTTGAAGCCATGAATTCATATATCAAAAATTGGAGAATTTGTACGTTAGTAATCATTGAAAATTGAAGTGTGGATGATCAAGCTTGTGTCATTCAAATTGTTGGATCAATAAATCACATACGAAACCTTTAACTGTTAGCAAAGATGATCTGAACATGATGTATTTCTGGTGTTTGATGCTTAACGTACTGTTTTGAGTCAAGTATATGTGTGGGATACTCACCAATTAGGGTTCCCGAACAGATTTACCTTAGCTTATATTTACCTACCACAGCAAAATTCTCCAACTAAAAAAATTGACGTTAAACGACGCGTCTATATTTTTCTCCTATATATATAGCTAGCTACCTCTCTGTAGTAGCTCGATCATCATGATTCGTAGTTGTTGGTTCACGGGTGTAGATTAGAATTCCAAGTTTTTAGAAAGGCCAAGCATCTGTATATGGCCGGCTGGCAATTGAAGTTAAATGATCAATGTTTAACCCTGCTTAACAAATGATAGGATATCTCATAACCCCCATGACATCTCTAAAGATAATCTGAAACCACTTCTCTTTGGAACCCGCAAACTTAAGAATGATTCAGACAAATAGAAAGTCCCGAAACCCTCAGTACCGGGGTCTAGAGCATCCGTACGTACGTATCCAAAACCCCGATATAACAATGAGACAGGGCTGCGTTATTAGATTAGTTGAAATCCAATCCGTGTTGATAGTTACTACTGGTAATCATCATCATTATACATGACATGTCAGATCTGGTAACGCCGGCTCAGACTTATGAGCCTGATTCCAAGCTGGGCCTCTGTCATCCATGACCATATCGTTCTTGCCATTTGTTGTTAAAATTAGAAGTTTACTAATTTTACAACAGCTATATATGAGTTGTCATGATTTAAAATGAACATTAAAAATATCTATAATTCGTGGGTTACTTAACAGATAACAGAAAGAAGGAGGAAAAGAAAGAAAATAGAAGAAAAAGTACGTCCAAAGCATAGAATATTGTCTTATTTATGAGAGTCCAGAGGTGCGAGATGGTATGGATATAGTGAGCGTACGAATTGTAAATTGTTGAAATGACATGAAAATACTCAATATAGGGAAATGTGGATAGTCATAATGCTTTGAGTGAATGTGAATTATGTGAATAGAAACTGAATAGAGTGGATCGATTATAGGAGTGTCGTATTGCAGATGTGAAAGAAAATAGTTATAGATGTGGGTTGTGGGTATAGGCTTATTCGCCGCTGGATATATCGTGGAATTTAAACAAGGTGTTCTGGTGTGTGTAGCTGTTTTTGTCCTTGTTTTTCATTTTCAGATGACGATGCTTTTATATCCTCTTGTTGTGATCCAGTAAGCAAACGATCTCTGATTTCTTTCAAACATGCTGGAGTAAAACATAAATCATCTTCATCAAAAATATCCAACAGTTCTTCTGTGACACCATCTTTAGGAGTTCCAATGTAGTCAGCTTCTGGAATTAATTTCGAGAAATTTTCATCTGAAATTGAAATTGATTTGATATCCAGTGTTAATGAACTATGGTTTTTTGAGAGTATTGGCTTGTACGTGAGTGATAAATCTCCACAGTAGGTGTAATCTAAATTTATGTTTAGGAAATGGATTTTGTAATTTGTCTCTAACAGAATATCTTGATCATCTTCATCTTCATCATCTGTCTTTAACTGGCTCTTTTCATCTTGTGTACTTTGATAAAGTTCTTTCAACTGTAAATATCTGTCTTTGTTCACCTTGGCATTGGCTCTAGAAGCACCATACGCGTTAACATAATGAATAACAAACCCCACTATCGAAACAAATATGTAAATTCTAGAGATGTAGTTGAAAGGATAACAACTTTTAAACTCCATGTTGAAATGATGCAAACATAATTCATTGATGTACAGTGCTGTGATTGTGATTAAAAATGCTATCCATTCTTCTTTTGAATCTATCCAATCTTGTGCTGATTCGGGTAATAAATTTGTGAATGTGATTCGGAAACAAAGGTCCAGTAATATCGATATGGTGAAGTTGAAAATAATTTCTGTTATTGGACTGGCTGTCATGATTGCAACACGAGTTGATACTGCTTCTGTTGCCATATTTCAGATATGAGTATTTGTGCTAGGTGTGAAGTTGCCAGTGTTGTAGGATTTCGTCAAGTCGTGAAACAAGAGCAAGAATGTGGGGAGTGAATATAGCTCGCAAGTTGTGGTTTTGAGCTGTGCTGTATATCGTTAACTGGTGGATGTCTTGGAGAAGAAGAAGAAACAGGGGAAAACCGTGATAAAGCTAGATAGAAACATCATCTCATCTGAAAAGAAAAAAAAAGAGAAATTGTAGAGATTTATACATGATGTTGGATCTTTGGGGTAGCTCTCTTTGTTTGGCTGAAACGAGTGCACAGCATTGCAGCAGCCTTCCAAAAAGAAAGTCAAAGCTAGATCTCGAAAGATTCCATGGCGCAGATCATTCCAAAAGCGTGTGTCCCTGAAACTTTGTAACCTATTTGTCATTGTCAACTAGTGTCATTAGCTACTACTGCCTATTTAGACACAGACTTGGCAAGTGCTGTACATCATCATCGTAGTACAGGTATGTCATCTTGTGGACCCTGGTGTTTCTTGAATTGTACCCAGTGGATGGTAACTACTATGGTACTTATAAATGTTCCCTATTTCTACGAGCAATCTATGATAAATTCTATTAATTGAAAGCTGAGAACCTGATCTAGATTCAAAGCCAATCCGGCCCATATACCATGGGCCATGGCTCCACATGATTAGTCAAACCTTGAATAGCATAAGAATTTTATGAACCTTAAATCGAATTGTTTGAGTACTTACTCCCAATTTTCAAGTCATAACAGCGTCCTTATCGTATAGTTATTATTTCGGAAACGATGGACAGTAGACACACATGGAGAGATTATACATCAATTGCATAATCTTCAGATTTAAGAAAATATTTTTAAGAGTCTAGCGGCTTGAACAAGTGCCTCAATTACACTAAAGCCTCCAAACGAGTTCTGCCACAAATCCCGTTGTCCAATACAAATCCTGTTTCGGGAACTGTTGATGTCTGATATGCCGGTCAATTTTTTTTGTTAGTTAATATATCAACTGGGACTCGGGAGTTGTAGTGCAATTCAACCATCCCCATTTGTGATAACCAGTTACTATATACATTACCAGATAGTCAGGATTCATCGGTGAATCCAGATACATTGTTCAGGGCTTATACATTTGCATGCTAAGATCAGGGCCCGGAGTTCTGAGCTGTCCCAAATTTTGAGTTGATCAAGATTATAGCTACAAGATCCTATCTTTTTAATCTTATTCCTTTTGAGCAGTAGGTAACGTATTAATGAACCGCCGATTTTAAGCTTCAATCAAACATGGTGATTGTGTCTGTAGCATATAGCTGATCACTACGTTAACGGGGTTTATTGGCTTGCAAATTTGACGGTTCGGAAATCTATAATTGCAGCAACAATTGTGAAGTACGTTTCTCAATATGTTGACTTCAAATCAAACTCCTTATAATTCACGGAGTCTTGCCATTAATGGGCTGGAATGTCCAGTAGGATGTCAATGCTTTGAATTTTGAAGTTTATCTGCATCACTAGGACGTGTCTGATGAATCATGAACTGGAGTCTGGACAGATAGGATTTGGAATACTGAAAGTAGAAAAATACTATAGGAATTAATGATTTTAGATAATCTTGAAGAGATGATTTGAGTTCAGAAGTATATTTGTAAAACTAACTTAACAGAAAGTGGCATATAGAGATCTTGTGATTTGACGTCTTTTCAAAATTGAACACAACACCTTTGTAAAAATTGGTGGTGCTTTAGACTCGATAGGATTGCCAATAAGTTAGGCTGGATGGATGGTAGGAAATATTTTGTTAATGCTAACTGGTTTGTATGTATGACTGATTGTCGAAATGTGAGCAGGTTGAACTTCAACGCATGCCTGGCCTCAGTTTTTGTAAAATAATATTTTGTTTTAAAGTTCGAAGATCTATATATATTGGTGCACGGGTTTCATAGCATTTGCAGTCAAATTAGTGTAGTTGTTGGTACACTTAGTAAGCATTAAATTGTTTACAGTATCATACAATCGTGTGATTCAGATGATTCAGAAAAAGTTGTTCTTAATGTTGCCAATTCAGCAAATTAGTTCAAGAATTTGGTGAATTAGTAAGGATGGATAGAAGCTTGAGCGTATGTATGCAAAGCAGTTGGATCGATGACAGAACAATTTTCTGTTTGAATAAACGTACGTTAGCTCCGTAATCTTATTGACAAAACGTACTATTATGTGATACTGCACGTGATAGATAGTTTGCACTACTAGGTGTTGTTGAGATGGAGTTACCCCAATTGGTAGGATCATCATTGTACAGCGAATAAACGATGTTAAAACAATAAGACTCAGGGGCAGAATTTCAGCATGCAGATGTGATTTTCAAAAACTATTTTGAATCGATTGTCAATCATCAAGAGGTGAAATTTATACAATTTTTACTAAGAAGTAGCTAAAAATTGGACATCTCAGGAGACTGGTCCTGTTAATGAATCAGGTAGCTGTGGATAAATGGGCAAGAACAGGCAGCTGTCAATTAAGTACAGACAACTTCCGGATAAATTTGATACATTTGGCTTGATATAGGAAGGATAGTGCATGGAAGTGCCAAATTGCAAACCAGCCATTTGGAAATTTGCAGCATAATCGCAGTGGAAATTAAATTTTTCGTGCGCGTGCTAATTCTTCAGAGGCCGAGTTCTAGTGGTACGTATGGTCATTTGTCTATAATCTTCATTTGAGAAAACAACTAGTTCAAAAGAATTAATTGTGTAGAATGTAGAATACGGACGTATATCATGAACAAGAATAATGGATGATATTTGCAGTTGTGTGAAGCAAGTTCATGGGCAAGAGTAGTTATTGAAGTCAATGAAGTGGTTGCACGAGTGATGTCATTCCAGTGAGTAAGTTCCCCAATATTCTTACGTAAGCGCTGAGCTCACCACCAGCCCCCTAGACGCAGGAATTTGGACTCCTCCTTATTAACCAGGCTTGCCTAGCTAGCAGTTCCAGGGTGAGCTCACCACTCACCAGTGTCACCACCACACCTACTGATCACAGGAATTTGTGGTCCCTTGTAGCCTGTAGGCCTTGGAGCTTGTTGGAACTTCGTCACTTTTACCACTCTCAAGTGTCATCACATCAGCTCACTGTTTCATCACAAATATCATCATCATCATCAATCATAACAATATTAACTCCTATTAGTTTACATCTCAGTCTCCACTTTTCTTGCCTAACTCTTTACACTCGCTTGAATACTCCTTATTTTGCAAGAGTTTGGAACTTTGAATTACCATTATTACCTCAATTACGGTCACAACTTTGACAACACAAACTATACAAAGAACTACTTCAATCGGAATCATAGTTTATTGATTTTATTTATCTACAATTTGTCCTATATCAATTAACAACCTGCTTGTCATACAACCCAACATCTCACAATGTCTGGTTATTTCATGCAAGCTGGATCGGCTTCTCAACATCCTGTGCTTACCGAAAAACAAAGTCAGCATCCACAACAGTTTGACCCTACATACTACACTCTAATGGATACCCAACAACAACAGCATAACAATACCCATGGCTTCAACAATGTTCAAGGGCAACCAATTATAAATCAAATGGATTTCTTTCCAGAGAAGGCAACTCCACCTCATCCAATATCCAAATCGACTTCGTCCCCTTTAAACAGCCAGCCCAGTGTCTCTGATTACTCCAATTCTTGGTTTGTGCCTTCTTCATCAATGACCTCACCCGATGTTGACATGAGTGGGAATATAATAACGTCTTCAGCATCTGCTGGTGTTGGTTCCGGAGCTGTTCTTCCCAACGGTACTGCCATCAATGTTAATGGAAATGGGACAGGGAATGGAAGTGGTATGCGCAGTGGGAACACTGATCTTAGTGAGACCATTTCGTTCGCTACTGATTCCAACAACAATAACACTGGTGGCGTACTTTTGGAGGACCAAGACCTTAATATCGATATCGATTTGGATGCAATGGATACTGAAGATCATATGGGCAACAAGGATGAGCTGACGCTGGATGATGTTTTGAACGTGGGTCCTTCTCTGACTGGTGATATCAGTTTGCCCTCTGTTGGTGATGGAGGAGCAGCAAGTGTAAATGAAACTGGAGATGAATATCTTGGACAGTTTCTAAAAATGGAGATGGTTGAGAACCAAGATCATCATCACCAACAACAACCACAACAACATCTGTCTATGCCTCAAGGTCAGTTTTCTGGTCAAGCTAATATAGAATACGAAAATATGGTTCAACCTTCGAATACCGTTTCTAAGTTCCAAGGCCAAACTCAACCACAGCATCAGCAGTTGGAATTTATTCATGAGAATCTTTCCGATGGAAGTGTCACCACTTTGGAAGAAACTAACAGTAATACTGGCAGTTCCTTAACAGACGGTTTTCGATCACAGGCACAACAGAATCATCAAAGTGCAGATGGTATCATCAGACCTTCTATGCAAAGAAATGTTTCCAATTCTATGATACGATCGCAACAACCGCAACGGGAAATTGTAGAGAGAAAGAGATCTTTCATCAAACAAGAACAACAACAATGTGGCGAACAACATCATCAACAATTTGCTAATTCATCATCTTCACCCAGATGTTCAACCCAACAATATCAACCTGTGGTACGTAAGTCTCTATCAACGACTCAAATGGCCGCAGCTGCCGCTGCAGCAGCACTATCGAACCCATCTTCCAGTCAACAACGTAACGAATCTAAAGCAATAGACTTATCAGTGGCAGCAGCATCTGCCTCTACACTAGCTGCCCGTGTCCCAAGAAATGCCAACAACTCATACAACAACCCAATAGTGACATACTCTACACCAGCAGCAGCAGCTAGAATGGGAGGCAATAACGATTCAACAAGTGCAGGTAGCGGTAAGGGTAAAGCCAATGTGAATCCAAAAGGTCCTGTCGTGATGGGCACGCATCATCTGAGTAGTGTCGGCGGTGGAAGAAGTGGTCGTGATAGAGCTAGAGTTAGAGCTAGAACACTGAGTCTGAATTCAAATGGATCCATTTCAAAAATCACGAAGGCTTCAAATGGTGCTTCTGCTGCTTCCTCTGCCAGCGTGTCAGCTAATCACTCTTTTTCTTCTACTTCATCTGCTGGGTCTCCATTAAGTGCTACTGCCCCAACTGCCACTGGTCATGCTGGTGGAATACGTACTGGTTCAAAGAATAGTGGGGTTCGTGTTGTTAGATCAAGTGGTAATTTGAGATCAAAATCTTATCCGGAAGCTTTCGCAAATGGTATTGCTAACCCAACAACAAATGGGAATGGTGGTGCTGGCGCAAAGAGAATTTCCTTTGTTTTTGAATCACCTTCCAAGTTTGGTTCTTTTGGTATCAATAGTGCTAGTGCCGGTAGTCTTGGTAAAAACTCAACTTCAAATCCTTCTTCTCAGAATTCATCGTTGAGCACGTCCTCTTCCACAATGTCAAAAACAGTTGGTGTTCCTACTGGTGCTGGATCAGCAGCTTCTCGTAACTCATGCGCTTCTTTAAGCTCAATATCTACGGTTTCTTCAACCTTTTCAACTGCTTCTGGTGCTGCATTTGCTCCAGTTCCTGGTAATATGGTTGGACAACCTGTTTCAGGCTGTGGTTCAGCTTCCATGTCTGCCGCAATGGCTAATGCTATGGCCGGGTACACTAGCAATAAACCGTCTCCTCCAACTGCTGGGTCAACTCCTAGTTCAACTTCTTCACCTAGTGGTCAACAACAACACCCACAACAATTCACGTTTCAAGTTTCTACTCCTGCTAATCAGTCCATCATCATGTCTCCTATGTCTTCTCCTGCAAATCAACAACAGCAACAGCAAAGTGGATTACCATTGCAGAGTCCGATTTCCGCCACTGTGTCAAAGTTCCAGCAGATGACGACTTGTTCTCCTGTGCAAAGTTGGTTTTCTTCATTTCCTCCTGTTCCTGGCTCTCCAACGGTTTCTCAACAACAACAGCGACAATTGCAAGAACAACATATGCATCAACAACAATTCGCTCAAAGCCAAACACAGTTTAGGGTCCTCAGTACTGGTGTTGCAGGCAGATCAAGATCCAATTCCAAGACTGCCTCTGCTCATTCTCGTGCTAGTTCAATGAACGGTGCTAACTCCGGATTTGGTTCATTCAGTTCCAACATTTCGAAATCAACAACGAGTAACTCATTTAATGCTTCACCTCGTCAACCTTCTATATCCAACAGTAACATCTTCAGCAGCAGTAATGCCAACCATCAACGTTCCGTTTCAATTCAATCCAATTCCTCAAGAAAGAGTGCTTCCTCTACGTCAACGGCTAACACTAATGGAACAGGATCACTGAAACATAATATGGAATTCCAAAATTTGATCTCTAAGTTTCCTAAAGATACCGAAGTTCCATTCAAACCTAAGCTTTATTCAGATATTAAAGAAGGATTGATGGAGTTTCAATTGAATGTTCGTCCAAATGGTGGTTCAGGAAAAACGAGGTCAAGTTCGATTTCCACCACTTTCATAAACAAGACAAGTGAAGATGTTGGTGATGCTATTGCCAGTGTTAACGGTGGGAAAGCTGTTTCTGCTTCTGCCAACTGTGACATGAGCAAAAAAGGTATCAAATCTTCCAGTAGCACCACTAATTTAGATGCAATTGCAACTATGCGTGAATCGCAAACTCATCACCAACAGCAGCAGCAAAAGCAGCAACAGAGAACACACAAAAAACAACAGGAAAAACCTTCAGAAAATGATCCGGCTACCATGCACTATGATTCATTTGAATTTGGTGTTGCTCCATTGCCTATCACTACGCCATCTCATTCGCATTCCAGCTCTAGATCACATTCCAATCAACACCAACGCAATTCCAACTCAAATTCCAATTCACAACCATACACTTCGACTTTGAATTTTTCGTCATCATCTGGTTCCGGCTCCCATACGAAAAATCACAACAACAACAACAGCAGTAACAATAACAGTGGAAATGGGCTGGTTGGGGCTAGTGTCACTGGTGGCGGTGTTGGACAGTTCAATTTTTCAGTTAAACTGAACAGTACTGATGGACGTGGTGGAAATGGGAAAAGAGTGTTTGAGTTTGTTAATCATGGTGGTGTTGATGGTAAGAGTCGTATTAAATGATCATAGACGTTTTTAGGTTGAGTTGATGGGTTTGATTATATTCATGCTTTTTCAAGTGTTTGTGATGCTGTGTTTCAAGAAGTGTTACAAGTTAAGCTTACCTTTGCTTGTGTGCCAATCTTTGTCATTCATGATTTGAGTCTTCATGTATTTATGTTTTCCATGCATGGATATTAGCTTCCACTTTTCCTGATGATTTTATGCGTTCCATGTAGACCAGCTTCCACTTTTCCTGCAGGTTATTATTTTATTTTCCATTCCTTTCGTTTACTGTCCGTCATTTTATGCTTTACTTCCCTATACATTTAAGAACCATCCATATAAAAACAAAAATAAGATGGTTCATATATTTTCTTTCTTACCAATTCTCAATTATTCAGCTATTCAAATTCAATTTGGTCTTTTTTCGGGTTACAATTATGCCGCTATAAACACATTTTGTTTGACATTCTACAATATCTTATCTTATTATACACACGCATACGGACGTTTCAATTTTTTTTATCATCCTCGCTATTATTATTATTTTTCCAGTTGATGTCATGCACTCTGGTTTTTCTATCTTATCTTCCCTTATTTTGTTTTCCGTTTTTATTATGCAATGTTTTTCCCGTCCCTTGTTGTGATTATATCTTTTCTTTTGCTTTCTTCACTATCTTCTCGTGTTGGTTTTATCTCCTAGCTACTACCTGGCCTTTTTTTTGTATGCAGTTAATCTGCTTTTGTTATTATACCTTACTGTTTTCCCCCTTTTTTTCCTTCTTCTGTTAATTATTCTTTTTTGATTTTCTAATTTGCTTTGGTTACGTTGAATGTTTCGGCTACAAGAATTATTTGTGTATGCTTCTTATTGATCTTTTACTTTGGGTTTTCTAATCGATCTGTTGTTATATCATTATTTCTCTTTCCTTGTTTTTCTTTTCTCCTTTCTTATCCTTTATTTGTCTGTTGTTTGTATTTCTTCCTATGCTAGTTTATGATTTTGATTTACTCTTCTTCCACTGTTATCGATATATATAACCAATTTTAAAAACTTTTCATTAAGTCCTTGTATTAATTGGCTCTTCCGGCAATAATTTATAATACATAATATTAATTAATGAGAAACTCAATTTTGAGTTCTAACAATTTTGGTTGAAGTTGAATTTCACATGTATTTCAGAATAATATATATACGTAATTTTTTTATATAATTTTTAATAAAATTCTCATATATCGAAATATATTTAAATCAGTTTGATATAAGATCGATATCACAATTTGTTTCACCTGGGGATAAGTTATTTGTATTTTTCACTTCAAGATCCTCTAGTTGGCCTTCATCACAGCTCATATGTTGTTTTCTCATCTTCATGAAAACGATTCCAGGATAGAACACTGTAAGCAAGATTCCAACAACTGTACAACAACCAGAATCTAAAACCAAAAACAGGACTTCACTTCTCATGACTGAGTTTCCCCAAGGACCTGCAATAACAGCAAGTCTGTAGAAACATCTAACATATAGCATGACTATAGAAATAAACATTGAATATTGGACACATTTAAACATAGTTGATTTTCTGATATCTTGATATTTCTCACTCATATCTTCCCTCTTAGAGTTCACTTTTGCAAAGAAGGTAGCAACAACCAAAATGAAAACCAGGATGTTGAAAGCTTGAAGACCTAATCCTGCTAACATCACTTTGAAACCTGATGAATAGACGTTATAAGAAACCAAACTGCCACCAGTAGTTTGCAAAACAAAAGCAATGACATCCATCCAAAAGAAGACTTTTCTGTAACGAATAGCAGGTCTCATGAATTTAGATGAATAATTCTCACTGTAAATGATAACCACACCAACAAAACAGTCATATAAAGCAGCCATGAAAAAGATAGGACTAATTAAAGTACCTAGACTTGCCATGTAATAGTTACCAAAGTCATCCGGTTTAGCATGAAGCTTAGCACGTCCAATGAAACCAACAAATTCTAAAACACATCTGATAATCATTGAAAGTCCATAGGCTCTTTCTTTAGTTTGTCTTGTCAAAATCAGTTGAACTCCAACTATTGTTCCCCAAATTACAGCAAAAGCTAAGTTAGCAGCAAAGTTAGGTGGGTAACCGTAAAAGTTCACCATTTCATGTTGTGTATTGAGATAGTCTAGCATTTTTATATATAACTCGTTATAATTTGTAAATATCTAATTGAAGTTTGACAATTGAAAGTTTGTGATCGATATATGTGGTAATTGTTTGAAATGTGCAATAAAGTTGTGTCCAATATAGAATAATATATATAAATATACATATATGAGAATCATTTTCAAAGGAAATTATAGCTGAAATGTCAATGCTTTTATATTCGAAATTGATGAACGTACATCATACAAGGCCCAACAGATAAGGGCTGATTCTTGATGCCGGCATGATTTATACCCATACAGATTGATCGGTAAAATTTTATAACCATCAAATTTCAAACCCATGAATTGAACTAGCTAACACAGGGCAGAACAGTTTTAACTTTTTCCATGCATGAACAACATTGGAATATAAATTGTTCGATCTTCAACGGAGTACGGGATTCACACGCAAGTATTAACAGTAAAATCAGATAAGCTGATTTGGGGGTAATTAAAAAAGAGTACGTACAGCTAGCTAGAGACAAGTTTTCCTTCAAATTGTGTAGCCGAGCACATGGGTTAAAGAACGTCAAGTCTTTGAATACATGGATCTGGATTCTGATGGTTTTATTCATTTCGCTGGCTCATATAAGCCATGAATCTTGATCACTTAGGGAACCGGAGCTTAACTTCTCTTTTGGGCCTTGGCACATCTTGGCGCATACGTTAGCTAGCTTACTAAGTAGACAATTAATCTGCCATACTACTGTTTTGTATGTATTGTCGATATTAATATCGGTTGTTGGCTCATGCATATGAATAGCTTATCTTAAATAAAAACTTTGTCGGAAAAAATATTATATTAAAAGTAGGCGTACAGCAAACCATGGCTAAGGGCCAAAGGCTTTGAATTTGTTCGATCAGGGGTTATTTCTGTTTAACTCTCAATTCTCAGCCGATTTTTTTGGGTTGCTGCTATATACCCTGTATAGCTGACCCGCAATTGGTTAATTTATTCAATATATTTCTCCGATTTATAGCCATGGCAATATTTTACCGAATTAGTAGACACTTCAATACCAATTTTTACCGAAAAAATTGTCAGAGTCAAAATAATAGTCCAGTTCTATCAATATATGCCATAAAAACACGTAGATCATACTGATAGCATGTCACATGTATATAGAGGGCATGCGAGACTAGAAGCATTGCACCATGTAGTATAGTAGCCGGACATCATGCGAAAAAACAGGCAATTGGAATTTTACGATAGCTTGAATGTCCATATCTAGAAAGAAATTAAAACAAAATGATACACAGTTCATAAAATAATATACAGCTGCAATTAAACTAAAGAGACAGCATTTTCTTTAGCAATGGCACTGTCCCTACCGAAATTCGGCTCATCGAACTTTCCAAAAGTGTTATAACCATAATTCTCAGTGGTGTAAAAAGTATCTCTATCATAAGGTGTTAATTCCAACCCATTTTTCAATCTATGGGCCAAATCAGGATTAGAAGTGTAATATCTAGAAGCACCAACCAAAGTACGATCATCACCATTGACATCCTTGATTAATTTAGAATAAGCAGGCTGATGTAAGTAACCACCAGTTCTGATTAAAAGACCTTTCCAGATTTGTGAAACCCATTCTGAAGAATACTCTGGGCCATCTTTAACATCCACACCATCAGCAACCTTCGATTCAACGATATGAACATAAGCCAATCTCATCCCTTCTCTACGTCTTCTCTCTAATTCAGAAAACAAGTATGCATATTGTGCAATGGGATGCATCAATTTGGAATCACCACCAGAACCACCTTGAAATTTAATATATGGAGAAACTCTGATACCAACGTGTTCAGCACCAACTGCAGCGACCACTTCGTCGACTATCTCCAAAACAATCTTAGATCTCTTTTCAATTGATTCACCATATTCATCGGTTCTTTGGTTTGCCGCAATATCAATAAATTGTGCAAGAGCGTACATGTAACCAACATGAATCTCAACAAAGTCAAACCCGCCCCCCTTGACAGCTTTAACGGAGGCTTCTTTGAATTCAGTTATCAACTGTTTGATTTCAGCCACAGTGAAACTTCTCAATGGGTTCCCAGAAGTGATGGCGGTCTTTTCACTTTCTTCATCTAAGTAAATAGCAGATGGACCAAGTAATGGCAGACCGTGTTCTTTCAATTCTTTCGGATCACCGACTCTTCCTCTATGATAAATCTGTAATGAAACAAAAGACCCCTTTGAATGGATTGAATCAACTATTATTTTCCAGGCTTTAACTTGCTTATCAGTGTAAATCATTGGCGATTTCCAGAAAAACCCAGCTTGAGGTGAAACAAATGCCCCTTCAACAATAATTAATCCACCATTGTTTTCTGATCTTGCTTCGTAGTATTTCTTGACCAAATTTGTAGGACAGTGGCTGTCGTTCATACGAAAGCGGGATGTTGGTGCAAACACAAGTCTGTTCTGTAAAGTCACCGAACCGACAGTGATTGGCTTGAATAGGTTTGTTTCGGCTAATCTTGGTGGTGTCATTCGATGGATGCGTTTGATTGAGTAAGTTAACAGTTGATAATATCAACTCAAGTTGATTATCTTCAATAATGACGGATATCCATTTGAACTAAAAACAATAGTCGAATGTCTTTGGAAATGAATGATAAAGGTGCATTTGGAAATTATTTTATACATCTGAGAATATATTCAAAGTTGAAATTTTCAATCACCAATTCATGCTCATTGCTGGCAATAACGGAATTTGTGTATTTGGGTGTATAATAATCAGTAGAATCGATAATGGAGTCAGTCCAAAGAGGCAAACGAGCCAGATTGTAGATTTGTTATAAGTAGCTCTAGGACCGAATTCGCATTAGTCATGACTTATCGGCCAGCCTCAACTGAATGTTTGATAGTCACCAGAACAAATATTCCAACTCCGGCTCATGTACACTAATCGAACAACAGGATATCTCCGGAGTTCAAAATAAACGACAATCATAATCTGAAGGCTGTTCCAATTGACTCTTGTGACTTGTCACATGGATGATGGAAGGACTGAAAGATGGACTTGCATGATTCGTCGCCCTGCATGAAGATTGGGTGAGAAGGGCCACATACCAATTGACCCGATTATTACCATACGTTTTGAAACTAGAGGATATCAGCTAGTGTCTCTGTAATTGCTTTGACTTGACCAAATGGAATGTTGTGTGTGGTGTATCATGACTGTTACCTTTCAACTTCCGCAAGCAAAAAAGATGTCTTAAATCTCACGTCTCGATTTGTTGATCATGTTTTATTCAAGCCTGTTCATATCTGTATAAGCATGACAAAGTGAATTGAATTGCTATTGTTATTGTATATTCAATGAACGTATAAGGTAATTGTTTTGTGAAGTTGACGGATCTGAAGAACTTGACCTGTTCCTTGTTGTCCTGTTGAAATCTTTGTTTCTCGTCCTCTTCAAAATTTCGCACGCCCATCCACGAATCACGCTTCTTCAGGAAATGAACTTCACTGTTCAAGTTAACTGATATTACAAAAATCCATATATTAATACACAATGTTTCATTTATAAAGAATATATATAGCTCATTAAGATTCATGGATAGTAATTCTCACATTACTAGTACCAACATCATCAAATGACGTCCCTCTTCAAAAGTTCTCCAAAAGTTCTCCAAAAGTTCTCATGGATGTCCCCCTTTCACAAATCTACATACTCACATGTCAATTTGAAACACTCCATTCAAAATTTGAAGATGGAACCAATGTCACTCTTTCCTTAATTGACTCCAAAACATCCTTGCTTTCAATATCACTGTCTTTATTGTCAACGATAACGTTCAATCTCACACCTTTGCCCAGCTCAGAAGAACAACAAAGACCAAAAAACACCAATGAATCGGAAACGCCTCTCTCTACCTTTTCCTTGGTCTTACCATTTCCAATGAAAAACTTAGCTTGAGAAGTAGGCTTACACAAGAAAGATAACTTGAAAGAACAAAGAAACTCAGGAAACTCAAGATTTCTTAAATCAACATGAACATCATTCCCAACACCATCACCAGCCTCAGACTCATGGATCTTCACACGCGTTTCGAACTGTTTCAAATTCTTCAATGGTTTAACAAAAGTGTCCCAAAATCCAATGAATGGTTGTTGTTTGTTGAATGTTAAATCAACGTTTAATGATTGCAAAATTGATGAGAAGTGTCCTGATATGGTTGGGAATGAGAGTAGTTTAAGATGCTTTAGTTGGTTCGGGAGGCTGCTCAGGTCAAAGGCGGAATTGGCTTCAGTTGATGGTGGCGGTGGGTGTGTCACCAATTCAAGACTGTTTAGACAAGGTGGTAGATGAGAAATAAAGTTGTTGACCATTGAAGTGTTTTCTGGTTCACCTCCAACATAGACATGTTCCAACTGTGTTAATTGATCAAAATTGGCAATTTTCGGAAGTTGTTGTTTAAAAGAAATAGAAATAGATTGTAAACCAACGGGAAGTTTGATTTGGGCATTGACAGACTTGTGGAAATGAGCATGATGAATGCTCAATATTTCTAAACCTTGAGGTAAACTATCGAAAGAACTATTATTCAAGACACAATTTCTTAAATCCAATTTCTTCAAAGCTGGCATACCACTGAACCTAGTTGGGAACCCAAACTTATGAATTGTGAGATTGGTAACTGATTCGCTAGACAACTGGACAAATAATGGTGTGTCAACATTAAAGATATCTGATTTTTCATCAATGGAAAGCGTTTTCAAGTCAGGTATCGAGTTCAACAGATTGATTTTTTCCAACACTGGTTCGTTTTCCCAAATTTTGAAATTCAAAGTATGTGAAAATTTTTCAAGGTGAATTAAATTCAAATAACTGTCCAAGTCGTCAACGGAAAGAAAACGAAGCTGAGGCATTGTGATATCAAACCGAATATTCAAATGTTCGTTTCTCTTTGTTTCGAGTATTGTGTGTAATTGTCTTAATGATTCCGTGATTTCATTTGCGTATGTGTTTGTTTGTCCAACTGTGTTCATTTTGAAATCAACGATCAGTTTCAGTTGTCTATAGGGTTGGAACTCGCCGGTCTGGTTTGAATCATCTGATAAAAGCCATATTCTTAACTCCTTCATTATTTGTTCTAGCAGAGAAACATCTCTCGGTTGTTTTACAGAGACTATCAGCTGATTAAGACGACTTAGTTGAGAAAACAAACCGATGTCAATCAACTTCTTGATTACTTCAACTCCTCCACCATTATTGTTGTTGCTGTGGATCTCTAATGATGTGACGAATTTGATGTTGGGGAACAAATCCTTCAATTCGGAAGTTGAGATTGTTGTTGCTGTGGATGTCGCGTTAGTTAGTTGAACCGAGCTACACATTGACCCATATTCAATAAACTTAAAAATATTTGGGTCATCGGTAAATCTCAGCAAGTTAGCGTTGTCTCCTCCTTGTAACAATATTAGTTTCCTTAATTTTATGGATCTAGTGAATATGAATTCAGAAAACTGTTTGAAATGAACGCTGTCAAAAATTGTAGAGTCAAGTTCCATCTCTTGAATGATCATGGACAAAATGAAGTCTAAGTCTGGATGATAGCCTAGAAATGACACCACCTGTGATAGTAAATCATGGCTGGTTAATAACGGGCCGAATCTATTATGGCCTAAACGTGGGGGAGTATAGGAAAGGGATGAAATTCTGCTGTTGTTGTTCTTGGAGCTAAACGAGCAAAGATGATTCACGATGACTTGCTTCAAAATGAGAAAATTGATCGATACCGGCAGGTTTGAAGTAATCACCGAAACTGGAGCAGGTATCTGTATCAGAGTTTCTGCAATATGTGCCATGATGTGATTGATATTGGTGAAAAGATTCAGGTTAATGTGTGGCGGATGGCGTACTGTGGGATATGGTTTCTTTGAAAGCTGTGTTGAAATGTGGAAAATGATAAACGAGCCAGCTCTTAGAAAAAAAAGGAGAAATAAGCAACGGAATAAAATTCAGGGATCAGTTTCAGGAAGTACATCTGGCTTTATATCCAGAGTAAAAAAACCGGGAATGAAGAAAACGATCTAATATTTATATTTATAAGCTTTTCTTCAAGAATAGGCCATGGTGTCCATGCATGGGGTATTTGTTCCTAACCCAATTATCAATAGTCATGACAAGGGATGTATCATGTCTCACATGTAATATACGGTGTGAAAATTGCAATTGTTCTGCTTCGCCCTCAACAACAAACAACCCCAAAACATGGCTCGCTCTCTTCTTTCTTCGCTCTCTTCACTCTCTTCTCTCCTCTCTCACGGGTCTCACCTATATAATCCCACGCGTCTCACAATTTGTTTTCGGCTGAAATTTTAATAGGCCATGTAAGTGCTGTGGCAGTGCCCCATGCTAATTTGTGGCTCAGCTCGTGGCGGTGTGGATTTTGACCAACAGATTTCAAATTTGACTGCTAGGCCGACCCCAAAGAAATGCAAAATCAGTTAATCCAGTTCATGAAATATCCACTAAAATCAATGAATCTAACCTGCTATTATTGATATCGTGTTTAGTGTCTCAAAAAAGGGTCATGTATCCTGCAATTAAATCTTGCTAAATTGAAAATATTTGTAAGTAAACAATGGAGTTACAACCTCCACCTTTAAAAGTAGTGACATCAGAGAAAAAAACAAGAGAATGCACAAGAAACTAGCTACAAGTCTAAAATTCACAGATTAAATTTTGCAAACGGGCGAATTTATTGAATCAACTCAAGTTGTTCAAACTTCAAAAGTCAAAGTAAAAGTAAATACAAAAACAGGAAACTTCATCTAGTCGAGTCATAATTTTTCAGTTAATTCAGGAACAACCTCGAAGGCATCACCAACCAAGGAGATATCAGCGACATTGAAGATGGGAGATTCTTCATCCTTGTTAATAGCAACAATAACCTTAGAATCCTTCATACCCGCCAAATGTTGAATGGCACCAGAGATACCAACAGCGATATATAAATCTGGAGCGACAACTTTACCCGTTTGTCCAACTTGCAAAGAGTTATCACAGAATCCAGAATCAACAGCAGCACGAGAAGCACCAATGGCAGCACCCAATTTTTCAGCCAATGGGTTTAAGATCTTATCAAACTCTTCTTTGTTCTTCAAACCACGTCCTCCTGAGACAACAACTTTAGCTGATCCTAAGTCTGGTCTTTCGGATTTGATGATTTCTTCAGAAACGAATTCTGTATAGTTGCCTGATTCAACATATTCGATTTCTTCAATTGGCACACTAGCACCTTCATCGATTTCCATTGGTGGGAAGGCTGAACCTCTGGCAGAAACCAACACTTGCTTGTCTTTAGATTTCACTGTCATTAGTGCGTTACCGGCATAAGCTGGTCTAACAAAAGTATCGGCACTGATAACCTTGATAATATCAGAAACAGGTTGTAGGTCCAATTGAGCACCAACACGAGGCAACAAGTTCTTACCGACCGCAGAAGCAGGTGTGATGAAATTGGTGAAATCACCAGCACCATCTTTCAAAAGTTTGCTGATCAATGGTGAAACTTCTTCAGGTAAATAATGGTCATATTTTTCAGATTTTGAAACTAGAATCTTGTCGATTTTAGATGATTTTGCTAGTCGTGAAGCAACTTCAGCAGATTCTGAACCCAGTAGAACTGCAGTAATTGGTTTGCCTAGTTGTGTAGCTGCTGTTAAGGCTGATAATGAAGATGGAGTTATCGTTTTACCTGAAGTTTCAACGAATGCGAGTGTTGAGTTCAATCTTGTATAAGATGAAGCGAAATTTCTGCTGATGACTGTTCTTGAAGTACCTGATCTGAAGAGCGATAACATGATCGTTGCTTGGTGTGTTGATGGCAATAATAGTACTTCCTGTTGTAGTGTCAAGCTTCAAAAGACGGGGAAGAGCACTGATATTTCGATTCGTTTCTCCATACTAATTGGAGCTGGACAGAGTCAGACTCGCTTTATGACCGTTTTAAGCGAGCCGCCAGCGCGACCTGTTCAGGAATCAGTGCATGCTCAGTGCTGTCTGTAGCTTTATCCGACACGCACATTTCTAGGATAAGACTCACTATATACGTTTCACCAAATCAAACTATAGACCCTCCAAATTTCAAATTCTAAGTTAATAACACATCTAAGCATACATACAAAATAATTTGCAAATTTCCAGAAAAAAACTGACACAAAAATGAGATCTTAAGTTTTAGCTGCTCTATTTATCAATTCAAGAACACATCCACATTCCGTACCATATCATTGTGATTTCTATAGGCTTCAGCTAGCTGATGATAAACCTGGAATATTGTTCATGAAGTTTTTGAGAATCGATTTTTGGACTTCAGAACCCAGAACTGGGTGTCAGGGTTTGTCAAATAAAGTGCATTGCAAGTGATGAAAAAAGCAGAAACCATATGGCGAGGTTGAAACCCTCTTTTGAGGACTGGATTAAGTTCCTCTGATGGTTATAGAGATTGCCTTAATTTGACTTACCTATTTGTCAATCATCAGCATCACTGATTACCTTGAGGATCAGATCAATGGTCTTTGGACAAGTTGGACTTTGAAACATGGTGATAAGACTATAGTCGAGTGTTCACACTATCTAAGGGTGGACGAAGGTAGGTTTGAATTTTATGTACCCCGTTTCGGTTCAATGGACATTGGTTGAGTCGATGATTTGTCACCAATATAGATAGCAGCTAATATATATGTTACACCGGTCAGAGAACACCTTAAAGATATAAGCTGGACTCCAGCCTCCAGGACGGAGAACCTCCACACCCACAGCTGATAATCGAATGATCCAAGCTATCCACAGTTATGATCTGTGCTTAAACTATGGCTCGTCGTGCGAACCTCCGCTAATAGCTATACCAAACATCCGTTCTACGTTACTCAGTTAACTGTTTCATTCAACTATAAAAGCACGTTCAATTCTCAAATTAAGAACAAGTTAGTCGTGAGGAATCATGAATGTTGAGTTTGACATCAAAAAACATAAAAAAGCAACATATTTAAATCAAGATGACCACTTCCACAGCCACATTGAAACTTCAAGGTGAGATCCCACTTGATCAAG
>JAKTRY010000260.1:0-31366 GCA_030579935.1 Ambrosiozyma cicatricosa | reverse complement strand
GGAGTGTTGTCCTGTTTTCTTTCATCATCTCTCTTCCGGGTATTGTGATCTCACCTTGGTTGATGAAATTGGTGACCTGATTCTCAGCAGCTGGCATCTGGTGGTGTGTTGCCATTGAATGAAGTGATGGTGTGTACAGTATAGTCTTAGTTATTTATCAGTAGTAGAAACAAAAATGGGGAAACGGTACGAAAAGAGTGCCATTGTAATTTGAGTGGCAAAAAAGGGAAACGGGAAAAGTCAAATGGGAACGAGTCAAAAGGTGAACAATGTGTGTGCAGTGTGTCTCTATCTGGATTCTGACCAGGACAGCCCACATTCCTTAAGCAGATGTCTCATCTATGGTGTAATGTTTATGGTATTCTTTTCTCTTGTACTCATTATTTGATCTGGGGTATGCGGAACGTAATGTATATAGGTGAATCGCCTATAGTGCGTTCTTTCTGGAGAATTTTCAGATCTCAGGATGATGCTCACAATTATGTAAACAGTAAATGACAAGCTATGAACGCAAATTTGGATTAACAAGACTTACACCTGTACACCGGCAAATTCTTCTGACTGAATTCTTGCACCAACATTTGAGTGGCGAATATCTGGCGAATCATCAAATTCTGAACGATTGATTCTGAGGCTCCGTCTCTTTAGGTCTGTTCCCTTTTTTTCAAAACTTGTTAAAATCAGCCCTCATACACCATGAGCACTTGTGAAACCCACAATTCTGTTTGTGTTTTCTGTTTTGTATATTAATCATTCAATTGGAATCAGGTCTCCACCCTTTTGAGATCAAGATGTCGGTCTGTTGAAGGGCAAACACACAAGCTAGTCATATCAGCAACCAAGTTAGTGGCTCATTTGAATCCATCACGGTTTGAATATCCAGATGGTATCAGTATATAGACATCCAATTGTATATACAACCACAAGTCGGTATATCACTCTTCCCATCCCATCATCTTGAGCTTCATTTATTTGTCCGAGCGCAACTCAACTTTTGCGACTCTGTGAATCATTGGTTTACGTCAATTTTCGGAGATATGAGCTGATCATCATCCAAATCTTATATCCATTGATATTTTTGCCGGTTTTCTTTGGTCCACCAACTGGACTGTAGGACTTGCCTCTTCAAAACGAACTTAGTGCTGTCTGGTATCTTTTCCCCCAACTTCTTAACAAATCAAAAACCAAATTACAACTTCAAGAGCTGGCACCAACCTCATGAACCCCAATCAATGAAGTTCTTACTGCTAGCTTATTATCTGATAAAAACCAACCATCGTGGTACTGATTCTTGGATTTGGTTCACACTGAATATTTACCATTGATGTCAGTGTTGTTGGCTTCGACTCTTGTTGATTCTAACAAATGACGGTAACTCTGATGCTGGATTTCTATACTAGGAGGCAGACACTGATGGGGATTGAACGGTTGCTTCTGGTAATTGATGGGTGACAGTCAGCTAAGAAAGTAAGAGTTTGGTCAATGACTCTTCCAGCACCTTCCAGCTCTATGCCATTTTAAGTATGGTCGTTTTAGTTGCTAGCATATAGTTTGAAAAAAAATTCTATTGTTTGAGCTGATTTTCTCATAATTTACTTGCTTTTCTTCTCTAATATCGATTAAAATTTGTTGTTTAAAAATGTTTGACGATCGAGTATAAATTCAGTGAATGCCAAATCGACGCTTATACGATACGATCATCATATTCTGAAGACAGATTGGAGATCTGTCAAATCTGTGAACGTGTCAGAATGGCCTTTAAACAAATCCTTCGAAAATTTCATCTCTTCAGTACTACTAATACTACTGAAACTTTCCATATTTTATAGCATCCGACCATCGATCCATCCAACCAACCAACTACAAACACAATATAAGCTATACCATTGCAATGAAATGATCCAAGACAAATCACACCAGCAGGGGCCTCCAATACTATAGAACTATCGATCGAAACAATACTGAGAATAAGTTCACATGATGATATTGAAACTTCAATGTTTATGAATTGATCAAGAGTTGCAGAACCCCATTTAACTGATCAAGATCATAATTTTCAATTAATTTAATCTGAATGTTGAATTCAAGTTTCGAGTCAGTTGATATCAAAACAATCCAGTGCCGATAGTGGATGAGGACCAGTCCTACGATGTTAATAATTGATCTGTTTCTCCAGATCATTCAACAATAACACCATTTGAACTCCAAATTCCAATTCAATCGTTAATAGGAACATCGATGAAAGAAAATTTGATAGCTGAAGAGTCTTTATGAATTGCTTTCGATATGAATTTTAAGACTCCAAATTTCAGGATTGAGATGAGAGAATTTTGATTTTGATACATATTGCAACAAGACAACACGAAAAAGAGAGCCAAATCCTGTATTCACCTTAATCGAAATTAAATTTGTATGACTCATGAAGACAAAAGTCATAAACTAGACTACATGGTTATTCACCTTCAATATTTATCATTGCATAACATACACAGGGCGGAACATCAGTCTTTTCTCATACCTGATCTGTGGAACTATTCAAATTTTGATGTTATCTTATCAATTGCATGTGCGATAGATTCACTTTTTTTCTTTCTGGATTGGTTGAGGAGATTCGACACATTTCATTAACTTGATCAATTTTCAATTGATATGAGTCGAAGAAATTCAAAGAAAAGAAAATTAGCTAATCAATCTAAGGAAAGAACCTGTTGTATACAATCAACATGAGCCAGGAGAAAAAACTTGAGGCCATCACCACAACTAAGGCCCATGTGCATGATGATAACAGATCAGAGATATGGGCTCCCAGATACATGGGTCAGTTCGTGTAGCTCGGTGATAGCTTCATGTCATCGTGATTCGTATCGTAGTTTCTCATTGATAGCTATAGCTTTAAAATAAAGCTTTACGAATGGTCATTGAATAAGTTTAAGCCATGGCCCTTGGTACTGAACATTGGGCTGCGCAGTAGAGTTCATTTGACTATGACAGGTCCCCGTAGGGTCCCTTAATTATACCCATGTACTACACGTTCTTGGCTGTTTATATTAGCTCGCTATAAGTTTCATATAGCTGGGCACGTCCGCTTGAAATATTTTGCCTGCATGTATACCGTATATACTGGTCCTTGCCCTGGCCCATGGGCCTTGAAAGTTATATATATGGAGCTCTTAGACATGATTCGATGATAGCTTGGAATTGCAAATGTGAATTCGATCAACTGTGAGCAGTGAGCAGTGAGCACATGTGTTACACATAGCCAAGTGATTTCATGAGTCACTAGAATGGAGAGATGGAATTGGATCAATTTGATATGGGTCAGGGAATGACAGCTACTGTTTTCAATGAAATACGTTGTATATGGATTTGGAGGTTATGGTGTCAGTGTAGCTATTGTATGATCAATGCCTTAATGGAATCTTGTGGTAGTACCATCTCTTTACCCTCTATAGATTCAACAATATGGTCTTGCTGTAATGGGTCACATCTTGGATTTGAAAACGTGAATATACGGAGGCGAAATATTAATTAATACCATTTGAACCGAAGTAGAGTACCTGGGATACCATTAAAAGACCCTGGATCAATATCGAATGGCATCATAATCAGAACACTTTAGGGGCCATACACTAAACTGATCCACATGCTTTTTCTTCAAAAGGCCACAGTTCAAGGTATTTTGGTTCCTGCTTGATGCTAATTCGAAAATGCTATCGTCTATAATGAGGTGAATAGAATGTTTGTCGACACTCGGGTTTTACTGTGTGCTCTAAGTATCGAGTAGTAGTCAAGACTCAAGAAGGGTCTTTTACATTTGTATAAGCTTGCGCGCGCAGTTTGTAAATTGTAAATATTCAGTGAAAAGAACACGAATTCTGAATTCAAATTACCAACCACAACAGACAGGGCAACAGGTAGTTGTAAGGGAACAGAACATCACTAGCCAAAGAAGCCATCAAACCAACAGAAACAAGATGAGAACGGCATCACTTATACTGCTGCTAGGGTTGGCCCTTTCGCAAGACACCCTCCAAGTGGACAAACAACCATCTGCAAAAGACATATCGTTGGAGACTCTCATAGAACAGGAAACGCCGAATCCTGAACAAATACAACCAATTGTGAAGAAGAGTGAAGTTATTGAAGATGATAAGAAATATATCGAGATTTCAATTGAAGCTCCTGTTTCACATGTTCCCTTAGCCGAAGATGAGCCAGCTATTGTTAGTGATCCCCCAGCTGAAGAACAAGTCTTAGTGGAGACCGAATCCCAACCAGAAGTTGAATTGTTGTCAGAGGAAACTAGTATCGATCAAGAAACTGATAGTTTGAATCTAGAAGCAACCACCGAAAAAAGTACAGAAGAAACCACGGAAGAGAACAGTATTGTGGAAGAAACACCAGCCGTTGAATCCACAATCAAGTCTGCCTCAGAATCCATTGAATCTGAGATTCCACAAACAGAAGAGCAAGTAATTGAAGAATATATTGAAGAAGAGGATGAAGAAATTGAACTTACTGTTCCAGTTAGTTATCCATACAAAGAATATTTGAACTTCAAGCCTTTGAAAAGAAACAATCTTTTGGCTTCTTTCAATTTTGAAATGAATTCATCTCAAATTTCATTGTATCCTGAAGAAGGAGAAATCAATCATTACTCAGCATTTTCAAAACTTCTTGGACCAATTTTGCAATCTACAAAAACCAGAGAACTGCATCTAAGATTCGGTCAAGGTTGGTATGATGCTGAAACATATGGAAAATTAGTTAATGATGGTGATATCAGTGGTGGTACTGGTGTTGAATTCTGGGCATTGATTGAAAGTGGATCTAGAGATGATGCCTATGGAAACTGGTTTAAATTGTTTAACTCATTGTCCGGTCTGTTCTGTGCCTCGTTGAATTTCATTGATTCGTCAAGTACAACATACCCCGTCACTTTGTTCCAACCAAAGAGTTCTTTATTACAAACGAATCTATTGCAAAGTGATGCTTATTTGTTAAGAAGTTCATTACCAGGTGAACCGGTCTGTACTGAAAACTTGACTCCTTTTTTGAAGTTGTTACCAACTAAAGGTAAAGCCGGTATTTCCTCTTTGTTAACCGGTAACAAGGTTTTCAACTCTCAATGGTCTTCCATGTCAATTGATATCTTAACTGAATGTGAAGGTGAAGGTGAATCAACTAAATGTTATTACAATATGAAACAATCTATCAATTTGATTTTGAACCTTCCTAAGACCCTAGAGAGAAACAAGATGCCAATTCCTAAACCTACTCCAGGTTCAGAGTTAAGATGTGATATGTCTAAACATTACGATCTTTATCATTGTTTCCCATTACCTGAACCAACTGAATGGAATTACAATTTGCATGACTTGTTCGGAAAAGAAATCGAAGGTGGTGCTTTGATTTCGTCTGAGCCCTCTAAACTTTGTGCTGATATCAATTCAAATACTTGGAAGTCCGATGTTTATTATAAAGGTAAACAGGTTAGCTCAATTGATTTTGAGAATTGTTTTGAATTGACCGGCTCTCATGGTTACAATATTGTTTTTGATACTTCAAATTCTAAAGAGATCATTCCAGTAGAAACCCCACCAATTTATGCCTCTAGATCGTTATCTGGTTATTCCCAAGATAGAGGTTATTTTAGATTGGATTTACTCAATCCTGCTTCTAAACCATCCAGAATCGTCATCTTTGAATCGTTACCGTGGTTCATGAGAATTTATCTTCATACAATTACAATTTCATTAATTAACGAGACAACTTCATCAACTTACAAAATCACAGAAAATGAGAATGCAGGAGATATCATCGATGAAATCATCTATGATCCATCCATTGATCGAGTTAGTCCAAGTCATTTAGAGTTATTAGTCACCATTCCAGCATTAACGAAATTGAAAATTTCATTTGAATTCGATAAAGCTATGTTATTATACGCTGAATATCCACCTGATGCAAACCATGGTTTTGAAATTCCACCGAGTGTCATTGCATTATTGGATGATGAAGATGATCAGAAAGTTATTTATGAAATGAGAACCACTACATCATTGTTGACTTTACCAACCCCTGATTTTTCAATGCCTTATAACGTTATCATCTTATCTTCTACTGTTATGTCATTGGCTTTTGGTTCGATTTTCAATTTGCTGATTAAGAGAACAGTCACTGAAGAGGAAGCTGAGTATTATGCCAGTGCTAGTTTGCTTACTATTGTTAAGTCGAAGATTGGAGCTAAAGTTCAAGCTATTAAGTCTTTGCTCAAAAAAGGTAAAAAGGTTGAAGAGAAAGAAGAATAATTGTTTTATTTGTCATCTAGCATCTTTTTACGGTATCAATTGCATTATATTTCATGTATTTTAATAATATCTTCAGAAGTTATACGTTAGAATTTAGAGTCACGTGATGCCTTATATGAGGGTACGTAACTACCAAAAGTCATATATAAGCAATAAGGAAAAGAAATTATAAATAAAAAATGTATCGAGTTTTATATAAGAAAAGTAAATGTAGAACAAAAAGCGATAAAATGCAGTATGGATCAATATATGTAACAGAGCATCATGATAAAAGTATAGTCATTAAGTTAAATGAGTGATCAGAATCAGTTTCTTCTCTTTTTATTCTTATCACCCAAAGCGGTATCGATCTTTGATATTTTATCAACCAATCCACAAGCAACGTAGTTGAGCTTATGCCAATCTTCAAATTTCTTCAAGGTGGCTTTAAGCTTATCTCTAACACCATTTGAACCAGAAAAATGATCACCAGAGGAATTCAACATCAAATTGAAAAACTCATCCCAAAGTGATTTTTGCCAATATCTTCTAATGGTTTCAACCAAAACAACTCTATCATTGATCTTCCTCACTTCAATAAACTTACCAAACAAGAGAGTATGAACGATATTAGCAACTCCATAATAATCTGGTTCGTAAAAATATGATTCACCATTTCTGAATTGAGGGCAATCTTGACTATCGGTTGAAGTCAAATTAGTTTGAAACCTAACATTTGAAGGAAACAATGAAATGTCAATCGATCTACCATAGTCGATAATGATAACGTCTTTAAAAGTTGGTTTTCTTGTCTGAGAAGTGACATTGAAATCAATCATACAATTGTCAGGTTTCAGATCACCATGAATGATACCGATGGAATGAAGGTCAAGCATTTGTCTAATCAATTGGATCGTCAGATATATCGTTAATGACTCATCTAATTTGATTCCATGTGGTTGAGATGTCAGTCTAACTAAATCCAGCACCGTTCCTTGTTTCAAATATGGTAACAGTAAGAAAGATTCATCTCTGAAAACAAACAATTGTTCAGGTTGAATGAAAGTTGGAAAACTTGATCTTTTGTAAAGTTGCGTCATGATATAGAATTCCCATTCATTTGCAGGGTTTTCAATTTTCAATGCTCTCTGCTGACCATCTGGAGTTTCACTCAAATAGACAGTAGCATAGCCACCTTCCCCCAATTCTTTCGTGAGACAAAACAGACTAGATCCTAACTCAACCATAGTTTGCTTTTGACCCAACAGTGGTGGCATATTTGGTTTTATTAGTTTTTTCAATGTTGTAAGTCTATTGGATGTGGATGAGCTCGAATTGTAATTTGGATGACTTTGTAAAGAAGGGTTCATTCTATTGAGCAAATTTTTTTGCAGATTGATATCAAATGGGTCAATCAATATAGGTTCACGTTCTGTGCTAATATTTGGTGGATTCTCCATAAATGGAGAGCTCATCAGCTCAAAATCATCACGCGATGTTTTCTTTGGTGTTTGAAGTTCTTGTTCAATTTCTAAATCTGCTTTATTGGCCAGCGATGTGCTTGTCATCGGCTTTGTTATCGTTTCAGTGACATAGTCACTCAATCCACCAACATCTAATTCACTTTCAGCACCTGCGTCCGCATCAGCATCATCGTCGCCATCAACATCAACGTCTGAGTCCGTAAATTTATCTTGAGATTTATTGAAAATTGCAGCAATATCATTGGAAGCAGCTTTTGAATAATAAGTCAGCGTTTGTGTAGGTGAATGTGTCATTTTGGTGTCATTATCATCGTCACCCAGTGGGATCTCTATTGTCGCTCTCTTAACAGGAGAAACTGGTGGAGATATCACCTGTTCTTGTTTTCTCTTTCTACGAACTCTAACTTTCTGGTCAGTGAGGTATAAACCTCTCATATGTGCTAATATTTCGTAGTATGTTCTCGGTTGGTTTTCACCATCAGAAGGAACAAAAAGATCCAGGTTATAATCCAATCTTTCAGTTCTCTTTCCTGGGATTTCAACAAGCTTGGTGACTGGGTATTTCAATTCACTATCTCTGAAAACAGTGACTTTCTCTTGCAGTGGAGCTCTTTTGGATTTCTGTTGTGTCAGTTTCTGTCCATTCCATGAAGTTGGCTGCACTGTGTTTTCCTTTTTAGAATTCTTGATTGTATCAAGATTTCTCCATACACCTGGATTCTCATTATTCTTTGGACTAGCTTCTTTTTGATGATCTTTGTCGCTATAAATCTGAATTGATGACTTCGAACTTGGTCTTGAACCTCCACCAGAGCTCAAACCTGTACCAGTAGAATTTCCCAACACATGTCTAACAGCATGACGGTTCTCAGGATTGGAGTCAAACTCTCTTCTTCTCAACTTGAATAATTCATAAGATTTTTGCAATCTATTAAGTGGTCTTGCCTTGGCATTGATACCATTCAAATATAACTCTTCTGCTTTTCCAAAATTATGCTGGGACTCTAGGAAATTAGCATATATTTCATAAAACAAACTCCATTTTTGTCCAATCTTCTTCTTGACCAAATAATCAAAAACCGCTCCTGGTGAATCACTATAATTAATGTACTCTAGCCAAACTTTGAAGTATCTGATCTCATCTTTATAATATTCATCATCTCTAAAATCTTGAGTAATTTTCTCTAACAGATTCACCATACCAGACTCAGAATCTGCTCCAGTTGTGAAATTTTCTCTTGTCCATTTGAGATAATCCAAATATGGTTCAAGTGGGTCATCCAATGTCTCCAAATATTCAGATTTCAGTTTCTCTTCAAACGCCTCTTTTTCCTTAGATAACATTTTGCGTCTTTCACTTTGTGGAATAGAATAAATTTTCGCTAGTGTTGCTGCTGAACGACCTTGTCTAATAGGTTGTATGTTTTCTTTATCTTGTTCAAAAGTTGAATAGTCTGTCATGTGAGGTGTTGATGAAGATGGCACTGGAAGGGAAACTCTTTTTGAGGGAAGAGGTACTGACACGAAATCACTGTCCTTTGCTGAAACTGACATTGGTTCACTTCTGTTGCAAAAGATTGTTTCACTATTTTGGTTTGTTTTGGGATTAATTGGAATTTGAAATTAAAAGTACTGAAGTTGACAAGGAAAAGGAACAGGTTAAATGTGTCTCATGTCCTCCTGCTGTTTGTTTACCTTTTGCGAAAATCTCTGGCGAGTCGTGTCACTGCTGCGTTTTTCTCGTTTGTATGGTGTGCCTCATTTGCTGCACCGCCACTGCGCAGCACATTGTCAGGATTCAGCTGGACATCTTCAGGAGTAAAACAAATTTCATCAAAAAACATGATTAATCTATTTACACGAGAATCATAATATATAGAACAGTATATAAAAAATCAGGAACAACTAAGCTAGTTTGGCGCCTTCATCAGTGTGTGGGTTTTCACCTTCTCCTTCTTGGTTTTGAGGTAACAAGTATTTCTTGAATGCTTCATTCTTTTCCTCAAATGGTCTTGGACCCAACAATCTAATCATATCATCTCTAGTAATGACTTCCTTGACCAATAACGCTTGTGCGACTTTTTCAACTTCATCTAGTCTTTCAGTTAACAATTTTTTACATTTGGAGTAAGCATCATCGACTAATCTCTTAACTTCAGCATCAATGGTTTCGAAAGTTTCTTCACTGAATTGTTTATGAACTTGCATTTGTGTGTTCTTTGGTTCCATAACAATGGTTCCGATCTTATTCGACATACCCAATTTCAAAACCATAGCGTTGGCCATCTTGGTGACTTTTTCGAAATCATCGGCACCACCGGTAGTAATGTCATCGAAATTAATTTGTTCAGACACTCTACCACCCAAAGCCATAATCATTCTATGTTCAAATTGTTCTTGAGAAATCAAGTATTGATCACCTGGTAAGTATTGAGCATAACCTAAAGCAGCTTGACCTCTTGGAATGATAGAAACTTTCAATAGAGGATCAGCATGTTGCAAGTGCCATCCACAAACTGCATGTCCAGCTTCATGGTAAGCAACTGTCTTCTTTTCTTCTGGTGACAAAATCCTAGTTTTTCTTTCCAAACCAACAATGACTCTTTCAATAGCTTGTTCAAAATGCTTAAGTTCAACATATTCAGCATCAGTTCTAGCGGCAATCAAAGCAGCTTCATTACAACAGTTGGCGATATCAGCACCAGAGAAACCAGGAGTTAGAGCAGACAATCTTCCCGCAAATTCATCGGTGACAGGTTCTTTCAATTTCAATGGACCCAAATGAACTTTGTAAATAGCCTTTCTGCCTTCAATATCTGGAGCATCCAAATAAACGTGTCTATCAAATCTACCAGGTCTAGTCAAAGCTTTATCCAACATATCAGGTCTATTGGTACCAGCTAAAACGACAACATGATCTGAACTTTCAAACCCATCCATTTCAACCAACAATTGATTCAAAGTTGCTTCTTTTTCATCATTTGATCTCATTGGAGAACTTTCTCTAGCGGCACCGATGGCATCAATTTCATCAACAAAGATGATACATGGAGCCAGTTTTCTAGCAGTAGAAAATAAATCTCTCACTCTAGATGCACCAACACCGACAAACATCTCAACAAATTCAGAACCAGAAACGGATAAAAATGGAACACCGGCTTCACCTGCAGTAGCTTTTGCTAATAAAGTCTTACCTGTACCTGGTGGACCAGACAAAATTGCACCTCTTGGAATCTTAGCACCTAATTTCTCATACTTTTGTGGTTGTTTCAAGAAAGTAACAAATTCCATGATCTCTTCTTTAGCTTCATCACATCCGGCAACATCCTTGAATTTCACCTTGATATCTGTATCTTGATTGAACAACTTAGCCTTAGACTTACCAACGTTCATGATACCATCCAATGGCCCACCACTTCCGCCACCTGGTCCTTTCTTTCTCATGGTGGAGTATAAATAGTATGAGCCACCAATCAACATCAAGGTAGGAATGAATGGAATAATATAGGACCAAACACTAGTTCTTTTCTCATAACTGACTGGAATTCTGTCAACTGGGGCAATCTGTAACTTATCTTGAATGGAATCAACTTCATTTTCGAAAAACTCAACGGAACCAATGGTGAATCCAACCTGGGTACCATTGTTCAAAGTAGCCTCCACGAAAGAGTTATTGATAACTTGAATCTTGTTAACCATACCTTTTTCAAGGTAATTCACTTTGAAATCTTGGAAAGTAAGTTGTGGAGATTCAGGTGTTGATAATGCAAAAATATCTAAGAGAAGTGTTGCTCCTAATGCAATGAACACAAAGTTTTTGAAATTTGGGTTGTTTAATGGATTAGGAGAAGGTGGGGTATTCTTGTTGTTGTTCGGACCATTCTGTTGTCGATTGTAGTTTCCTTCATTTTTGTAATTTGTTCTATTAGTGAATTTGAAATTCAGTGGATTGTTCAACACTGAAAATCGTCTAGTTTCTATCACTAGAGAGTTATTTGGTAATCTGTGGAAAGACAACTGTCTCTGTAATGCACTCTGTTCGAAGGTCAACTTCGACAACGAAGCCAGCGGTCTGCGCATTGAAACAATTGGGTTCCTCAATGAAAACATCTTTTGGATATGCTGTTATTGCCTGTGGTGATCGGTTTCGTTGTTGGTGCTGTTGTTTGTCTTTCGTAATAGGAGGCAACTCTCTGATTGTACTCTTTGCTTACCATCTCTTCAAATCTTCAAAATTCGATTCTCCTGCGAATCGCCCACAGCAAAAAGTCGGTGTTTGTTGATGAGAATTTGGCAGACGCGCGTGTCAATAGGCGACTGCTTAGTTTTCACTAGTTATATCATCGATCCTTGTTTCTTTTCAAATCACAAGTCAGAGGAAATGTATGCCATTGAAACTATTACAAATTGAAGTATACAGAAAGTTAGATATCTAACAAAACAATTTAAATAAAACACAAATGCAGATAAAAAAAATCACAATTAAGTGACACACAACAACATTAATTCATCAATTCACTAAAAGGTTTCCTCATCCAGGAATTTGTCATTCATCATACTCGCATCTTGGATTTCATGTTCTTGTAGATTGTCAGGATGCATTTCACCATCTTCAGGAAGTTCAAAGCCTTCGGTGGTTTGATATAAAATCTTTTGAACATTTCCCACTAAACCATTCACTGTTAAATTCAGTGTTTCTCTATTATTGATCTTATCACTCAGTGTCTGACACATGACTTCAATCTCTCTTAACTTGCCGAAATAAAAGTTTCTTTCACTTTCCAGGTTTTCTTGCACCTGTTTAGATTCTTCAATTTGTGCTTTCAATTCTTTACATTCTTCTAATGATTTAGCTAACTCACGTTGAGTTACAGTTGATGAACCGCCTGACTGTTGTGATGAATGTAAGGAACCTCCATTTGTTGGTCTTGTAA
Source organism: Ambrosiozyma cicatricosa (assembly GCA_030579935.1). Classification (NCBI taxonomy): domain Eukaryota; kingdom Fungi; phylum Ascomycota; class Pichiomycetes; order Pichiales; family Pichiaceae; genus Ambrosiozyma; species Ambrosiozyma cicatricosa. Next base: position 18,658 of record JAKTRY010000260.1, on the reverse strand, counting down.
AACGGTTATTTGTTGCTGCTGATGATGTTCTTGAATTTGTAGAACTACCGTAACTGGAACGAGATGGTCTTTGTTTATTCACGTTGAGTGTACTACCACCTGGTGGATGATGATTGCTGATGGCTGATGTAGAAAGTGATGTCCTTCTCACAGAACCTGAACCTGAAACCACTCTTCTACCACCACCGGTACCAACAATAGATTTTCTTCTAGACATAGGATCATAATCATCCAGTTTGTTTTCTGCCCACATCTTGCTCATCCATTGTAAAAATTCCAAATTATCTTGGAGTCTAAACTTCATCAATCTTTCCACTGGAACCTCTCTTGAAATTTTATGTTTTGAAAATCCAGATTGTAAGATTTTGTAGTTGGTCAGGTATTGATAATCTTGAGTAGCATTGAAATTCACTCTTGACATAGGTAAATCACCATAAATTGAATCGAAAATTTGACAATAAACAGCACCACTTCCACATTGTTCAATCTTCGTGTAATTCAAGTTGTAAGTGAAGTTGATCCACTCTAGTAGTTCTGTTCTTGATTGAGCAACCACCATGTTATTGTTGTATGCTGTTGCTGATGATATTAGATGACTGATTCTTGTTCAAAGGTGTTGTTTGTCAGTTGTTTCCCTTTGCCATCGAGTTCAAACTTCAAGTATGTGCCTGTGTTCGATTGTGTCAGTTTGACAAGAGTCTTTGATCCACAAACAAACGCGTGTTGATTTTTCGAGTGTTTGCGGGTGGTGTACTGCCACATATTTGTACTGCCTCTTTGGCAATTGTACAGCCACCGAGTATCAGTTGATAGTTTAATACGTTGGGTCGATGTAAAGAGAATACTGTATTACGAGTATCAATAACGGTAATAAATAAATAAATAATGTACTAGATATAAAGGTAATATGAATCTAAGGATGAACACTCATATGTGGTTAAGGCTATAGTAGTATGATATCAGATTCAATCTATCAATCCACTACAACTTAAATGGGTTTTCTGGGAGCTTTCTTGGTTCCAAGTTATTGAAATCTCTAATTGTATCAAACTGAGCATTACCACCTTGTTCAAACACTCTACCAGGAACACCTCTCACAGTAGTGATAACATTAGAAGGTGTTCTTAGTTCTCTGTATGTGATCATATTGATTCTTTCATTATCCTTCTTGACGTTCTCTCTGTAAGCTTGATAGTTGGCTTCGACATCAGCCAATAACTTAGGAGCAGTAATTATGGATAACACAGAGTTACCATCATGAGACTTCTTATATGATTCATTGTAAGCACCAAATCCAACAGCGGTAGCAATGACACCAGCAACACCTAATGTAGTAGTATTGAAAATGTTTTCAGCTTCAGATAATGGTGGTTCATGATGTCCATGTCCCTCTTCACCATGTGCTTCTGCTCCATGGCCATGTTCTTCATGATAGTGTGCAGGTTCTTTATCACTGTATGGACCATGGTGACCATGAGAATATCTTAGAGAGTTGTTGAGAACAACCTTGGATGGGTTTCTCACAAGACTCACTCTTGAAGCTCTTAATGCAAAACTCATCTTGATTTGAAATGTGAATCACAAAATTGAATGTGTTGTCGTTGTTCTGAGTGGACTTAGTTGTAGTTGGTTTGTTTGATGGAGACCCCACTTGACCCTTACTGTCAATTGTAACTTAGGCCTTCCCCTCATTTCGTATGAATTTCAAGATCGACGCAAAGTATCAAAATCGACCTCTAAGCCGCTCGTCGATTTTGCCAAATTCCAGCTCGCACCATCGCTACGTAACCATCAACTTTTCAAATTATCAACACAACGAACGATAAACCAGCTTGAAACCTAAGGGTATATGTGAACTTTTAAGTAGAAAAATGCAACTAAAACACCATTGGAAACATCTAATTATCAATATCTTTTGACACAGCAATCAGAATACAACAACAATAATGGCATCAGACAACGAAATAAATTCAAGAAGTCCAACAAAGGATTTACCCTCAGATGACGAAGATGACCAAGATTTATTCGGTGATGATTCTGATGAAGAACAACAACAGCAAGATGAAACAGAAGAACCAAAGAAGAAATTCGATATAGATGCAAATGATGAAGATGATGATGAATCCACCAGTGCACACAATGAATTCGGTGAAGGATCCGAAGAAGACGAAGAAGATGTTCAAAGAGCTGAATTGACACTTCCAAGACATCCAAAATCTCATACCATTACTGGAGACCTATATTCTTTCAATCTACCTAGATTTTTGTTTGTTGATCCCGAACCATTTGCACCAACTAATTTTGAAGCACAGTTAAAAGAATTTTTACAAGAAAACAAAGGAAGAACGAATAAAGAATTACAAGATTCCATAGAATTTAAGAAATTAGAGTTGTTAAACACTATTAGATGGAGATATGCCAAGACAGAAACAGATGAACTATATAAACAGTCGAATACTAAAATCATTGAATGGGAAGATGGATCGATGTCTTTCAAAATTGGAAATGAGTTTTTCGACATAAGACCTAAATCCAATGAAGATGAAATTTTGGCATTCCAAGGAGGTCAAGTGTTAGTTGCTTCACATAATTTGAATAAGTCTATACAAGTGTTACCTTCATCAATGAGTTCCAAAGCACATAAGATTTTAGCCTCTACATTACAATCCAATTTGAAATTGAAAAAGAGTAAGAAAATTAATACCATTGTCACGACTGAAGATCCAGAATTGAAAGCTAGAGAAATGGAGAAAGCACAAAGAGAAATTGAAAGAGCTAGAAGAAGACAATTGCTTAAATTGCAACAGGAAGAGGAAAGACTGGAGAGAAAATCTGGTTCTCCTGGTCCAGCAAGACAAAGTTCATCATTCAGAGATATCGATGTTGGAGATTCTGAAGAGGAAGAGTATTACAGATCTTCCACCAAGAGAGGAAGAAGTAGAGCTGATGAATATGACGAAGAGGATGATTTCGTTGCTGATGACGATGAAGAAGTTGAATCTGGATTAGATGATGATGAATTGGAGGCTGCTGAAGAAAGATTAAGAAAAGTGAAACGTGATGGTGCAAAGAAATATTCAGAACCTGCCCCACCTGTTGAAGATGATTACGAGGAAGACGATGAAGAAGAAGCTGTCGTGAGAAAGAAGAGAAGAGTCGTCATTGATGAGGAGGATGATGATGAGTGAATAATTTCAATTTGATCAATTTTCAATTCTAAACACATATTCTTTCCGGAGTAGAATCGTCGCCGTTTTTCTTGTTTTGTTTTCCTGTGTGTGGTAGATATCACACTTACACTTATCCTATTCTAACCTACAGCTATATCCTGAACTTATGTATAATATAACTTGTTGTGAATGCCTTAAACCAATGCCTGTAAAATAAGACCACGATTGTCGGGGTAAACGTAAACGAGCACAAGCTTACTCTGAATCAGCACAGCCACGAGAGGTTAGAACGTACTATTAACTAACAGGTGTCTGCTTACGTAACGCGCCTCAGTGAATCAACTGGAGTCTGGCAAAGGGGCCGAAAATCAACAGCTAGAAAACTCCAGTGACAACGACAACTTTGAACTGATTCAACTACTTCCGACTCCTTCTCAGTGCAATTCCAACACAACCACCTTATCCCAAACATATATCACACAACAAATACAACAATGTCCTGGAACGGTATGTCTTATTTGCTTTTGATCCAATTTCAACGGAGTTTATAGCTTCTTTGACCATGTTCATGATTTTGATTCACTTACTAACATGCGCCTTTGAGATTTGATTCTCCGCTGTCCTTTTTTCTTGCTAATAGCATACACTGACAACTTGATTGCCACCGGTAAATTAGACAAGGCCGGTATCTATGGTTTAGATGGTTCTGAATGGGCTACTTCTAACTTGAAGTTGGCTGCTAGTGAAGCTCAAGAATTGATTCAAGGTTTCGCCGATCCTTCTAACTTATACTCAACTGGTTTACATATTGAAGGTAAGAAGAACGTTTGTTTGAAAGCTGAGCCTGAATCGATCTATGGTAAGTTGGATGCTGAAGGTATTATTGCCGTTAAGACTAAACAAGCTGTTTTGGTTGCTCATTACCCAGCTGGTGTTCAAGCTGGTGAAGCTGCTAAGATTGTCGAACAATTGGGTGAATACTTGAGAGGTACTGGTTACTAAATCAACTTTGATACTTATTCTCATGTTTTAATGTCCAACTTCATATTTGATACTCTCTCTTTGATTTTATTAGAAATGGTTTGTTTGCATTTTCGTCCTTCTTCTAGGTTGGCTGACAGCCTTGAGACTTGACTCTTGACTCGCCTTCGTTAACCCCACATATCATTTTTGTGTTCATATTTTTACTTTTCTTCAATTTAATTTGTTTTTACTGAATCCATTTGACTTTAAAAACTGTTGTAAAATAGATAACAGGGGTATGTGATAGATCATACAAAACGTTAATGTTCGGCTGTGAAGGTGAGGCACCAAGAACCAAGAACCAAGGGTCCATGCTTAGTACCTACCTGCACGTCTATTATAATGAATGATCTACAATATATCCTTCACATGATAAGCGGTGAATTGTTGGTAAATGAGATATCAACAATGAAATTGAGTTTGAGATCATGAGCTAGACCTACGTATAAGCAAGGTTTGAATCATTTCAAAGCAATCAAATTGGAGCAGTGAAACAGACTTCAAAGTTCAGGCCCAACAGAAACGCAGAAACAAAATTTACGGTTAAATATGACATGACAAACAGACAATTCATTTCTCAAAGTTGGTAGAATGATCTAGTTCTTCAGATCTGATAATTCTTGATATCACTAAAATTGAATCTGTATTAATCAAGTTAAAACTTGTCGATGATCTGCATACTCTTACTACAACGTTGTTCGAGGTTCTTCGGTGTTGTCACTTGTGCTTCTGAACTTCTGAGTCCTGAGGTAGTGAGTCTCGAAAAAGAATTTGAACCAAAGTTCAAAGTCCAAACGTGAAACTCTAGTGACTATTCAGTCTCCAAAAATTGTCATTAACGCAGTGTACTCATTTCTCCAAAAAGTTAATTCCTGATTTTAATATTGAGCTCGATATATATTGTCATTCGGATGAATATAAGTGTCACAAGTCGTTTCGCAGTCTTAAGAAATTGATGAGATCCAACATATCGATTACAGTCTTAAAGCATTGTTTTCAAATCTTCCTGGTGTTTCAAATTGGATAAGTCACAGTCACAATTTGCGTAAGCTGCTATTCACAAGTAGCTATATTGAAGAAGAGTCGGATCCCCATGACACTGTGGTTTTTGAAAATCCATTTCCCAAAAAATTATCTTTATATTCGATTTATCATGATCCACTAGAATATTCTATATTAATTTGGTAATTTGCCATCGTTGAAATATTTGGAACTTTATGATTGTGATTTGACGCCTGACTTTTTTTAATGTATTCCAAATATAATTACTGAACTTCAGGTCCGAACATTGTTAATAATGCCTTCCCGTCCAATTTGCTTGCCTACTGATTTACGTGTTTTATTATTACAAGGTGAACCCAAATTTCTCACTAATTTAAGAATCAGAAACATTGAACATTTAGTTAGACCAACTGGCTAAAGTTACAGTGGACTCATATTCATGCACATTTATTGGATCACAAGTACTGCCATTTGTTTCACAATTACCTCAGTCCTTGAACTCATTGGCTTTTATAAACAGCGGTTTTTTGATGATAGACCACCACCGATGGACCGTTTCGATGGTATATCCTATTGTCATTTCAATGATCTAAGCGAACTTATTATCCATTCTTGCAGTAGCCACCCTTTAGATGTTTCATTGTTACCCTTAGTTCAAATATTGGAAGTTAAAAACACACAAAGAATTATCACTGGTGCTTTCCATCCAGCGTGAAACATCTTGCCATTCATGATATTGAGCTTACAGATAAAGAGACCACGTTTCCTGAATTTTGGACACAATTTATTTCTCCTTTAAAAGGGCTAATACACTTAAGTGTTCATTTCAGACATTCTCATAGAAACTCGAAATTGGATATGTCATCAATGCAAAATTCCCAAACTCATTGTTTTCTTTTCAATTGTTTTTTAAGTCCACCTGGTGTTATTTCACTTGGCTTTCGTCCTGATTCTTTGAAGTATTTTGCATTAGATTACTCAGATCATTCCTGTTCTTGCATGATACAGGTTGATGAGAGAAAAGGTAGAAGTCTTGAGTAATGAAAGATAGGATTTCTGTGTCTAACACACTTCGGGTCAATTGGAAAGTTTATAGAATCCCGAAAAGGCAAAGATTGGTTACAGCAACGCCTGATTGATTCCTATGAATATATATGGGTACTTACATTTCGTCTTCTTCCAAAACACACACCACCTACCCAATATCAATATCAATCTGCTTGACTACTCAACTCCGTGTCATACAACTCCAATGTAACCCTAAGCTCCTCACTAATCTCAAAATCACAAACACTGAACAATTAACCCAACTATCCAACCTCACAATGAACTCACATTCATACCCTTACATCGCCCACCCCCAAATTACAACCATTTATCTCACAATTACCCCATTCTTCAAACTCATTGGTGCTCATATATCCAGTTTCAATAATGCAAGAAATCCAGCTTCACCATGGGTCATGCTATGACCGGTTCAGTGAGTTAAATGAACTTTTTGTTCATCTTAATTGTATCCAACCCAATGATGTTTCGAAATTATCCTCTGCTGTGCAAAACCTAGCTTGCTCAAAACGACAAATGGGACAAAAATCGCAGGTGGGTTCCCATCCAACATTACCGATCTTACCATTCATGGTCTAAAACTTACAGATAACCCAACAACCACGTTTCCTGAATTCTGGACACGGTTGATCACCCCTCTGACAAATCCAATCCACCTATTTATACATTTCAAAGATCTAGCCAGTCATCACCACCACAACCATCATCACATCACAACCCCAACATTAGACATGTCATGAATACCAATTCCCTAATTCATTATTCTCACTACAATTATTTTTCATCACTCCTCTACCGGATGTTATTAAATTAGGGTTTATTCCTAAGTCGTTGGAGTATTTTGCATTGATCCCGATGATTATTGTGAGTGTACACTACAGGTTGATGAGAGGAAATAGGTGGAAGTACTGGTGTTGAGTTGACGAAAAGTAGGATTGATGTGAGTGATAAGGTGTCGGTTAATTGGGAAGTTTTAAGAAGTGTTAAGAGGCTGAAAATTTGTTGATGGGCTTGAACTTTGATGAATTTTCATTAATGTATAGCTTTGTATATTTTGACTTTATGTATATCCATTGTTTAACGGTTTATGTTGTTTTTATGAATTTGGAATTTCAATAAGCCTGCGAATTCTCTCTTCGTGAACTCTTCTAACGCCATTTTAGAAGTGAAGGTTACATCTGTTCGACTTTCACACGTTCATCTATCGTTAAGTTCATGTACATGGCTTAATTGTTCCGGGATTGGGACTTTCAATCTACAATTCAAATCGATTCTTAGTTTAATAAAGATAGCAAATTTTAAATTTTATATAAAGCAAAGATCACATAAACATATTTCTGAATCTTGATCCATGAAAAACCAGAAAATTTAAACGCAATATTAACTTGTTAAGCCCATCCTGTTATCTGTATCCGTTGAAGAAGAATGAGACACCTGCTTAATAAATGTCTTCATATTCACAAACAGAGAACTGCTACCACATCTACCAGACTTCTCTCTCCTTATTTGCTGTTCCAAAGGAAATTTTCAACAAGTTAGACGTTTCTTCAATTACATATTTGCCTCAGCTAGACAATGGCTGTTTGACGAAAAGAGTGACAGTGGTAATCTCATTCTCAAATATGATGAATGGTAGAATTCAAGGTTTCTGGGCCAATAACAACAAAACAGATCTTAAACAGTCAATAGCACCTAATTTTATGGGCCGGCATGATCAGATGAAACATCACTGAGAGGTGGTTAATCAGCAACTTGATTGTCACTCCTGAGCTTTGTTCTCTCGGTAGACAAGGTTAATAATTTGTTAATTGCTGGTCATGATGACACAAATGTTGAAGGTGACAACCATACAACAGACGAACCATTGGAAGCAATCATGTGGCTTTAATTTAGAAAAGAATACCAAGAAATACAAGAATATGACCACAACTTGGTTGGTGTCGATCAACCAGGCACCCATACTATTCTCAGTAAGCCTTCTCTATCGGTTGGTTGTGTCTGGTCTGAGTGTACATATATGGGACTAGCTAGGAACATTATGTGGATTAACAGGCATATGTGGCGAATTACATCCCATCCCCTCATCTGATGACAAAGAGCTGTGTTGAAATCATTTAGATCATTAGTCTCTGGCTATGAAAAGTGCTGTGAAACTGTTATTGTCCAAAAAGTTAATTTGTCTCTTAATATAGATGTTCCTGGGTCTTTCCTCACCATCCAAAACTTGGCATTGCTGTACGTTTTCCAGTAGTTGCTAAAGAAACCTTTGACTTTACTGTCAAACCTAATGCCTCTGATACTAGTCTTAGCATCTTCATTAACCTTAGAAGCGGCATGCTGTTCCAACACCAGGACAACAACATCTATCCACATATCGCATGAACAGGGACAAGAACAACATTGTTTCCCTCGTCTTTCTTCTGTTTTGGGATTTGTATTGGTTATTCCCTCGAACACCAGTGCAAGTATATTGAAGATTTTCATTGGCGACAGATCAACCAACAGCTACAACCACAATAAGATAGCAAAAAAGTGAGGATAATATTCACCAAGACTGTTTCCTATCGAAACCCAAACATTCGTTTAATGTACCAAGCAAGTCTAACAGATACCTTGAAGTTTGAAACCACCATAGAATCGACTGACAACCTTCTAAATATACCAAGCAAGAACAAATACCAGCCAATGAACATTGCCAATCAAATACCTCTCATGAATCACGATGGGCGCCAGGTTTTCAATTCAAACCAAGCTAGCACTATAACAGCATTCAAAGAATATCAGCCAGTTCCAATTAACAGCAAGCACTAGTGCATGAACATTCCCAATCATCAATGGAATTGAGAATGTTAACTATGAAGGAAGGTGAAACCAACAACGAGCAAGTTGAATCACGATGGGCACTAGACTTTCACATGATCTATTTGAACCGCAATACTATTCAAACAACATAATTAGTTTCGAGTATCATTGCCATTGTGATTGAGAAGGGTTTGGAAGGAAGGCTGTGATTTGAAGACGTGTTTAAGTGGGAAAAGAGTCAAGAGTCAAGATCAAAGAGGCAGAAAGGGAGAAGGGAACAGACGTCAAACGGATGGCAAATTTATACATGGTGAAATTATTAGCTAATGATGATGATGAAATCTGTTATTTGTCGTGCACAGTCCACTTTAATAGCAGACACGAAGTATACAAACAAGAAGTATGTACACACTAAAACAAATATAGATGAAACAAAAATAATTAACTTTTAAAGCAAGTTGGCTAATATGATTACGTAATACACACCCGTGCACGCGAACCCCGCTCTCCGTTCTTATCATCTGAACCGAATCAAGATTCCAAGGCATCTGAAAGAACATGGAAAATGGCTTTGATTAACAAAAATTACGACAAACAACAGCAACAAAAGGACAATGAGTAAGATTAAACAGTTTCTCAGAAGGCATCTAGTTGCCGGTCCAAGACCAACAAAATTATCAGTGTTGGATTTCTCCTCACTTGCAGCATTCAATAGGATTCAAACCACATCTGATGAATTACTAGGTGGGTTTTCAACGGCACATTTCGAACCATATAGAATCAAACCACTGCCAAAAACAACGTTTAGATCAACAGCACCAACAACGGGATCAGGATCACCATCAGATTTGAAATTGGTAGGACATTTCCATGGAAATTTAAACACTGTATTACCACCATCCAATCCAAAAGTGAAAAGTTCAGGTTGGTGTATGATGAAGACTAAAAACAGACAAAAAGATCCAGGTTATCAGTATAAACCTTTCTATTGGTCTTTAAAATATACAAACACTTGGTGGGATTTTTCACCTTTCACAGTGCTTTATTTGAAAGTTTGCAATTTAACACCAAAGAGAAAATTTATGGTTAATATTCAAACTGATACAATGTCAAGGACAGATTTATATCAACATCGGTTATTCACATCTCCTCCAATTACATTAAACTCAGATTCAGAGTCAAATTCAGATTCCAATGTCACTGCTCCTGTGTGGGATCATGTTTTCATTCAATTGAATGAATTCGTGTTAACTAATAGGAGGCACCGTGCAAGTTCAACATCAGAATGAATTTGAACCTGAAAGAATTAAGAGTGTTGGTTTATCAATTGCTGATAATGTCAATGGTGAATTCGGTTTGTTGATTGATAGAATTGATTGTTTAAGTGGTGAGGAATATGTTAATGCTTTAGTTGAATCTAGAAACCAAGTTTCTTATGTATTGGATGGTAAAGAAGGTGTTAAGTTGATACAAGGTTGATTCCGGAGCAATTGAAGGGCCATAGCGTCCCACCGATCGGAAAGTGCCAGCTTGTATTTATCACATCTCTTTTTTTATTACTTTTAATTATCAAAAAGGCTCTTGTATGTTAGATTCGTTAAACTTTAGATCATTTACAACTGTCCCATTGTTTCTCTATAAATGATTCATCTGATTTATTCAATCTATATAAGGGCAAAAAACGGTAACATAAAGTACAAAAACAGTTCATGGTCATACTCATCAGGGTTCAAATATCAAGCCAGATTAAGCTTTGTATTCAGAAACCAAAGAGACAAGTTTACCATTAGGCTTATCAGCAGAGAATAACTTACCCCAAACTTGAGGAACTCTTTCGAACTTATCACCAGTACAATCTTCAATGGTACAAGTTTCACCTTCTTGGAACTTCAACTTACCACTGGTTAAAGCACCGGCCAAAGTTTCAATGGCTTCGCCAAACTTAGCCGAGAAATCACCAACGATAAAACCTTCAACTCTTAATCTTCTAGTGATAATAACAGGCCAGTGCTTAACGACAAACTTAGATCCATCATTGTAACCAGAAATAGCACCACAGGCAACGATTCTACCCTTGGTACCCATAACGTTAAAAACGTGATCCAAGATCTCACCACCAACGTTATCCCAATACAGAGAAACACCATCTGGACCAACTTCTTTTTGTAATTTTTCAAAGAAGTCAGAATCTTTATAGTTCAAACAAACATCAGCACCCAAGCTTTCAACAAATTTGATCTTTTCCAATGATGATGAGATACCAATGACCTTTGAAGCACCGTACACTTTCTTAGCCAATTGAACAACAACACTTCCTGTAGCACCAGAAGCTGCAGAAACGACAACGACATCACCTTTCTTGATTTGACCAACTTGAGTCAATCCAGACCATGCGGTTAATGAAGTCATACCAAAGACAGTTAAGTAGTAGTACAATGGAAGTCTTTTGGAGAGGTCAATTTTGTTAAAGATTTGCTTTTCATTGATGATACCGTATTGAGTCCATGATAAGAAACCACTGATAACATCACCAGCTTTATAATCAGTGATTTCAGAACCAACTGCAATAATCTCAGCTAGACCCAATGAACTAACTGGATCGTTTTCCAACACTGGTTTAACGTATGATGTGGCTGGGTTTTGGTTTTTTTGAATCCATCCTCTTTGTGTTGGATCATTGGATAAGTATAATGTCTTGATGGCAATGTCAGTTGGCTTTAAGTTTGCCGTGGAGAATTTGGTTTTAGAAACTTTGAATGTTGATGTTTTGGATTCATAGTCAAAATCAACTTCTTTTGTTGGTGGGTTGGATAGAATGATAGTGGTGTTATCGTATTCGGTGGTGGACATCTTGAAGTTTGAAAATTTGAAAATTTTGTTTTAGCTAATTCTTAGCGCCAGGCTGCGAGCTGGTGTTTTTGTATATATTGAGCTAGTCTCTTTGACAAATCAATTGACCGATTTGAAAGTGGATGTCTTGTGGATTAAATAGTGATGGTGATTGAAGAAATTGACGATCTCATGTGCTGTTTCAAAGCAGTTGAGAGAAGTACCTGGAAAATTCCAATTGGCGTACTTCCATTCCATTTGTAAGCAGGCAGATGTCCGAGGACGTCTCCCTATACAAATCTGCGATCATTTAAAATGCGAGGCGCCGAGTTGGAACCGACTCCCGAATACACCACGTCTTTGTACAAATTCATGACGTAAATCGGGTTTCATAATTTGAAATTAACAGAGTGTATAGATATGTATTTTTATAAAAATTAAAAGTATAGCTAAGTTTATAGTTGAAAAGCAAATTACAAATCTAAAAGAAAAAAAGAGGTTATAGAAATAGTTAAAAACATGGTTCATAAATTAAAGCCTTAAGGAACTGAACTAGAGGAAAGTGAAAACAGCTAGTTTATATAAGAAAAGAAAAAATAAAGATTCAGGATAGAAAAAAAAGGACAATAAAAATTGTTAGAAGAGAAACAGCAAGTGTATATATCTCATAGAACTTGGAAGAAAAGCAAATTAGAAAAAAAGGCAGACTTGAAAGATGAGGAACATAAAATATCGTCACGAAGAGAAGGTAAATTCATCATAGAACAAGTAATCTGTGGGCTGGTAACAACAAATCGATGAGACAGCGCATGGGAGGAATGATTAACTTTGAGAACAGTGATCAACCACAAGTGGAAAGTATAACAAAGCAACAGATAAGTAAAGGAAAGGAAACAAGTCAGGGAAGCACAAATGAAATGAAAGTGGCGGATTTAGAATAACATAGCAAAACAGAGACAACATACAAGTAGTTGGGAAGACAGAAACATTCTGAATTCATCAATTAGCAAAAACAGTAACAATAACAGAGGAGACCAGGACAATGACACAAGGTATCCAACGAGGAAAGCAAAAGCCCTAAACAGAAAGGACTTGGCACGATAAACAATCAACAACAACAGAAACACTCTTAACTAAGCAAAGCAATATCAGAAATAAAACAAAAACGAGGGAAAAAAAACCAAAGCAAACTCAAATCTTACATCTTAACACGTTTTGAATCTCCTAAACTAGCATTCACACCACTAACTTCCAACTCTCTTTTCAATCCAACCCCACCACCAGGACTAGAACAAACAGAACCAGCACCACCTGTACCAGAAATTGGCACAAGAGTAGAAACCGAAATGTTTGGTTGATCAGTTGATGTATTGTTCAACAAAGAATAAACCGTATTCTGTTGACTTTGACTTTGAGTCTGATTTTGAGGTTGAGATGAAGGTTGTTGATTTGGAGTATTTGAAATTGAATGAGGAGTAGGAGTTGAACTTTTGATTGAACCACGTGGTGTATAAGACTGTAACATATTTGGATTCAAATTATTTGTATTTCCAGCTGCAGATGACGACGACGATGCCGCTCCTGCTGTTCCTGTAGTTGATGTAGAGGTAGGTGGTGATTTGGTATGTCGTGCTTGCTGTTGCTGTTGTTGAGATGTACGATTTGGAGTACCGATGCCAGAACCAGAAGAAACAATTGGTGGTGTTTGTGGTCTGCCGTTATCAAATTCAACAGGAAGTGATCTAGGTGGGTTATTCAAAGAATATGGTGTGTTTGAAGCTGATGGAGTCAGCTTATCATCTATGGAAGGCATTTGCTGTGGTTGTGGTTGCTGCTGTTGACCATTATGTTGTTGTTGATGTTGTGGCTGTTGCTGTTGCTGTGACTGTGGAGTGTTCTGTGGTTGTAGTTGTTGCTGTTGGAAATGGGATTGTGAAGGATGACTCTGCATTTGAGGTTGAGGAGTTGCTTGTTGTTGATGAGCTAAATGAGGAGATTCAACAACTGGTGGATTGGTTATGAAATTCAGTGATGCGGCAGATGAAGATCTAGTTCTACTTGGTTCATCCATATGATTCAAAGCTTGATTAGATAATGAATGAACCATATGAGCTGGACCCAATTGTTGCTGTGGTTGTTGTGGCTGTTGCTGTTGTGGTGGTGTTGGTTGTTGTTGTTGCTGTTGTTGATGATACTGATAAGGTTGTTGTAACTGCTGCAATTGTTGATGTTGAATAGGAGAAGCAATCTGCTGAATAGGTGAAGCCATTAACTTACCATTACTACCACCTTTCTGCAACATACCAAGAGGTGACAATCTTCCACCTACTCCAACACCGGGATCTTGTAATTGAGGAGTAGTTGAACGGAAAACAGCACCTCCTTGCGTTCCTAGAGGGGGTGGTGGAATTGAAGTATGACCTGAAATAGAACCACTTGTTGGGCCAGAAATTGATGTAGGACCATGTGAATGAGGACTTGGACCAGATATCGAACCAGGTAATGAACCTGGACCACCATGAGGACTAGCACCTGAGACTGAATCAGAGCCAGATCCCATGCCTGGACCCAACTGTTGTTGTTGCTGCTGCTGTTGTTGGGAGATTGATGGATGGTGGGAAGTAGGTTGTTGTAACTGTTGAACAGATGGTTGACCTGGCTGTTGTTGTGGTGGTGGTGGGATAGATTGACCTGGTTGACCAGGTTGTGGTTGTTGTTGAGGAAGAGGTAAAGTTTGTAAAGGATCCATAACAGACATATTTCTCGAACGATTTGAAGAAACACTGAATCTAACGTCACTTGCCAAAATTGGAGGAGCCTGTGACTGTTGCTGCTGAGTACCAGGACCAACTGGGCCATGCACGGGACCTTGTGAGCCAGGAGGACCAGGATACGGAGAAGAAGGGAATTGAATGGAAGTATGATGTGGATGAGGACCATGAACTGGCGTACCGGGGTTAACATTGACTATTGAACCAGATGAAGGATATATTGGATAAGGAGTAGACATGGGAATTGCACCACCACTTGTAATTGATGTAACGGATGGGTTATGTTGTTGTTGTTGGAAGTAACTGTTGGCATTGCTATTGTTGTTCACATTATTGTTGTTTGGATTACCGGAATTAACATCAGAATAAAAACCCAAGTTTCTACCATACCCATTAAACCCACTTTTAAAAGCCATATCTCTAGAAGCTGATCTTTGCAAGACATTATTCTTGAACTGATCTAATGATTTAACTAATCTCATCACAGTTTCCATGTTTTGATCAATTGGGCCAGAAGGAACAGATGAACCACCAGCTGGTCCACCAGTAGGAATCAGTCTGACGACATCTTTAACCAAATCAATAATTGAAACAGTATCATAATTAGTATGAGTCAATTCATCTTTCACTATCTCATATCTTTGACTAATCAATTCATTCGTCTTTAACAGATTATTGTATTTATTTAACAATTCATCAAATTGTTGCTGTGCTTGTTGTTGTTGTGGTGGTGGTGGTTGAGGCTGTGCAACCAGCTGCTGCTGCTGTTGTTGTTGTTGTTGTTGGTGAGGCAGTGGAGGCGGTACCGATACGCTCATTGAATTTGGATTTTGATTTGAATTTGGATTGGGATTTGGGCCAGTGCTTATAGATGGTTGATGTTGTACTTGTACTTGTGGTTGTTGCTGCTGTGTTTGTTGTTGCATGGTCATTTGTTGTTGAACATATGAGTTTGTCAACCTCAGTTTCATATCCATTTCATCTTGTTGTGCCTGAACCTGAGCCTGTTGTTGGGCTTGGGCTTGTGCTTGTGCTTGTGCTTGAGCATGAGCCTGTGCTTGAGCTTGAGCTTGTTGTACCTGAGCTTGAACTTGCTGAACCTGTTGTTGAGTTTGATAATCGTAATCTGAGATACTATTTGCCTTACCAATAGGAGGAGGACCACCACCATTACTGGGAGTATTACCAGTGGAATATCTATAAGGAGTATAGTTTTGAACTTCATTCATTTCATCGCCACTACCACTTAAATTTGAACTAACATAAGGATGTAATTTCAGACTGTGAACTTCTTTTTGAGATGTTGTATTCTTGAACGATCTTCTCTTGATTAAATTCAAACGATCTGTATTACCATGTCTGAACCAACCTGATGAATGCTTAAACTCCCATATTGTTTGTCCGTTAGATGATGTGGTTGAACCTTTTCTGGATCTAGTTCCTGGAGAGCTACCGGAATCACTGTTATTAGTGGTGGTATTGGAGTTGTTGTTATTGCTGTTGCTGTTGCTGATATTGTTGTTATTGCTCAGGTTATAAGAATCATTCACTTTATGAAATCCATACATGTTCAACTGTCTAATGAAAGAGGCGATGTTTGCATGTTTGAAATATTTGCTCAACACTTTAGTGAATTCTTCAGAGGGACAAACATAGAATGAACTTTGATTTGAATGCCACCAAATTAAATGATTCAACTCACTATCTTCCAACATTGCATATAGTTTATGAATGAATGATGTCGTTTGACCACCTCTTCTTTCATTTGTCTTCGTTGTTGTATTTGGTGGAGGAGTCGAGGTTGATTCCCGGTGTTGAGAATGAGACTGTGGGTTTGTTGAAGCTGAAGTATCCATCTTGTTCACGTTGTTGTTATTAGTTGTGTTGTTTGTGTTGTTTGTGTTGTTATCATCGGGGTTATTCTTTTTGGTGAGATGAAGAGAATCAGACGAAGACTCGGCCATACTAATAGTGTAGTGAGTAAGATTGAGGAGACTTGACGAATGTCTTTTGCTTCTGATGGGAACCCTCAATTTGGATGATGATGAATGTATGGGAGTATGGATTGCAAAGTGTGATGACTTTATAAGGGTAGACAAACAAGAAAAGAATGGATGTCAAGAACTATGAAATGAAATGTAAGCCTGAATTTAATGGAGTCTGTATATGGATAGCGCTGCGGAAAGTGGTGAAATCTGTGAAAAATGGAGATATTTTTTTTGGTGAGCAGTGAGCAGTGAGAATCGTTCGAAGTAGGTCGGCCGGGAGAAGTAAAACTATTGAGTGTGTGTGTGAGCTCAAGACTTAATTATGTTTTAGGAGACAAAATTTTAAAAATTTACAAAAGTGAATTAATCAGGGAACAGGGAACAGGGAACAGTGGTTATATACTTGATTAAGTTTGCAAAGGCCAAGCCAGGTGTACCAGATGTGTGATTGACGAATTTCACTAGATGGAACTGATATTTAATTCGAAATACAACGATACACTAGCGACAGCTTACAAGTTACGACAGATTAAATTCACCACTTGTAGTTAGTTGGTAACTACTACGTTCAGGTGGTAATATTATCACATTAAGATATCTATACATAATACAGTTTAGCACAGTTTAGCACAGTTTAGCACATTTGGGCACAGTTGGGCACAGTTGGGCACAGCTTAGCACAGCTCAGCAGCAGTAGTCCACCCACTAGTCTACCAGATAGTAGAGTAGATACGTCTTGATTCTTTCATCACCTTCTAACTAGTCTGATTTCCCGTGGTAGTTAAAAGTTGGCGATGTAACGCATACGGTGCACGGGTTTTGTCATCGCTACTACTGTCTACAGCCACGGGGAGAAAAAAAAAAAGAAAAGGGAAAGGAAAAACCAAAAAAATTTCTCGATTTCTCGATCTTTCTCGATTTGGCTGCATATTTTTCTGAAGGTTATGGAACCCCTGTTTAACTGCGCTCACATGAATTGATCATCCAAACTTGCCAAATAAGGATAAGGATGGTTCTTACATCTGTTACATGTAGCCATTTAATGCCGGGTCATTTCATCTAGCTAGCTTGAAATTCACCGTAAATTGCCAAAATTCGGTTCACATCTTCTACGCATCATTAAGTTAACGAAAAGCATATGCACATAGTTTTCGTAAATTTGGTCCGAAAATAAAGGATTAACGATGTCGAGGCAGCTAGCTTTTTTGTTTCTTGTAATTTTTTTTGTTTAAATTTTAAGCTTTGCGAAGAATTAAAATTTTTGATCTATGTCATTGTTGATCTTTTTCTATGGTCGGCCCGAACATGATGATTCTATATAAATCATGGAAATTTGAAATGAAACTCCAACGGTCGTATATATTATAGGTATTTCAAATGATTTTGCATTTACTCCAATTTACGATTGGAAAACGTTAAAAAGTATATAAAACAGTTAATGTACGGTTGTATCATGTACCCGCGGCCTATGGGTCTAGACAAAGACCGGCCCAGGTTCTATGACAGCAATTAAATAAAATGCAGCTCTGCCTTCAATCAATTTTTATTCAAAACATACTTTAAGGCTTTAATAGAAGGAGTATCCGTACATTTCATGGTACTTATCTATGCTGTTATGGATAAGCGAGATTACTCACAAATTTACAAAGTTTCCAGAAACATATATCGAGCTGTAAAAATAATATAGTCGCGTAACTTGTAAACAGTACATAGGTTGATATAATTGCACGTGAGCTCATGTGGCCGCCTGTTCCGGCCCATAAATTTAGCAAATTGTTTATTTATCAATATAAAAATTTTGAACGCATGCACATGTGTCTATACCTTGAACCTTAGGTTTATAAATTGTTCACATTTTTTGTATAGAAATTTTTTATAAAAAAAAATCAACAAATTGTATTAAAAGAAACATAAAAACTGATCAAATTTATACATGCTTGTACATTTTTACATTTTATATTTATATTTATATTTATATTTATATTTATATTTATATTTATATTTATAT